>APFE031516698.1:0-62466 GCA_000404065.3 Pinus taeda | reverse complement strand
GTTGGCAATACTCCATGCACTTAAGAAATGACGACCCTACCTAATGGGAAGACACTTCAAGGTAAAAACAAATCATGATAGCCTTAAATACTTTTTAGAACAAATATTATCCTCTGAAGAGCAACAAAAGTGGGTCACAAATATGTTAGGTTATGACTTTGAAATAATCTACAAAAAAGGGAAGCAAAATGTGGTGACAGATGCGCTCTCAAGAAAGGATGAGGATGTGGAAGCATTGTTGTGTGCCATTTCTATTATCCAACCAGATTGGATAAAAGAAGCAAGGGAGGAATGGAAGAATGACGAAGAAGTGTGGGCACTTATTCGAAAGTTACAACAAGATTTCAGTATGTCTGATACATTTAGCTGGCAAAATGATTCGTTATGGTACAAAGATCGCTTATACCTCTGTAAGAATTCCCAGCTAAAACAAAAGATTCTTATGGAATTGCACACTTCTCCCTTAGGAGGGCACTCAGGATTTTTAAAAACTTACCACAGGGTTAAGAAGGATTTTCTTTGGGATGGCCTTAAATCAGATATTCAAAATTTTGTGGTGGAATGTTTGGTTTGCCAACAAAATAAATTTGAAACAATTAAGATACTGGGTCTATTACAACCTTTATCCATTCCAATCCAATGTTGGGAGGAGTTTCAATGGATTTTATCACAGGTTTACCCAAGTCTGAGGGAAAGAGTGTCATCATGGTGGTAGTTGACAGACTTACCAAGTATGCACACTTTTGTGCATTATCACATCCATTTAAAGCTAGTACAGTTTTTACTGCATTTATGGAAACAATTCAAAAGCTACATGGAAACCCAAAGATTATTGTAAGTGACAGAGATCCCATTTTCACTGGAAATTTTTGGACAGAATTATTTTCTTGCTTGGTACTCAGTTAGCTCATATCTCATCTTATCATCCTCAATCTGATGGGAAACTGAGAGTAGTAACAAATGTTTGGAAGATCATTCTGTTGCTTTGTATTTGATAAACAGACACAATGGGTCAAATGGTTGCCTCTGGCTGAATGGTGGTATAACACTTCCTTCCATACAACAACAAAAATGACCCCATTTATGGCACTTTATGGGTATCAACCACCATCCATCAAATCATATTTAAGAGAAAATTCTAAGGTTTAGGCAGTGGAACATCACATCGAACATCAACAACAAGTCCTCCAACTCTTAAAGGATAATCTCGTGTTGGCACAGAATAGAATGAAACAACAGCAGATCAACATCGTAGTGAAAGAAGTTTTGATGTAGGTGATTGGGTATTCCTACGGCTACAACGATATAAGCAAATGTCCCTCAAGCAAGCTAAGAAGGATAATAAATTATCACCAAAGTATTATGGTCCATACAAGGTGTTGCAAAAGATTGGTACTATGGCATACAAATTGGAGCTTCCTGCAGCTTCTCGATTGCACCCAGTTTTCCATGTTCATGTTTAAAGAAGGTTATAGGCGACAAGCTCCCAGTTCAAACAATATTGCCAGAACTTGACGAGGAAGGAAAAATTATATTGGAAACGGAAGCAGTCACAGAAACAAGAACTCGACAGCTACGAAATCGATCAATTTCAGAGTATCTTATCAAGTGGAAGAACTTATCCGCTGAAGATTCCACATGGGAGGATGAGAATTTTATGCAGAAGTATCCAGAACTACTCAAGCGTTGAGGACAACACCTTTTTGAAGGAGAGGGGCATGTTGGGTTCCTATAATACTAGTGATTACCCCATTACTATTGTAGTTATACCCCTTATTAATATTGTTGCACCCCTATTGCCCCCATATTGTTATTACTGTGCCCCATAGAATCCCTCTATTGTTATTTTTGTGGCTTTATTATTATTGTTAGGTCGGCTAGATTATATTGTGACTCCTTAGACTCCTATATATAGAAAGGAGGTTTTGTCATTTGTATCATCCAAGAATTCTTCATTTATGTAATGTAAAGGAGGTTGCCCCCTCGAAGAGGCTGAATTCTAAGGCATTGATTTATCTTTTCTATCTTTTCTTGAGCTGGTTTCATAACATAACCTTCTCCACTTCACCAAAATATGGGATTAATTAACCATTTGGGTTAATTAATAACCATCCCCCGACCAATCAAAACGCCCCAATACGACTAATTTTTTTTTATTATGTCAGGTCCTTTGCATTAAATCCCCACCACATCCCACGCCCATCCACCTTCTGATCAATTCAATTTCATCCGATGGCTAAGAACGATAACGCGACCCCCCTGGTGATCGCGCTTTACCTCGTGATCACTAGGCGATTTTCTATCATACCTCCACCATGCATCGTGCTGCCAATATGATCACTTGCCCCCGATCCAAAACTGCCCAGCCTCAAAAGTGGTGCAATACAAACCCATAATGATAAGACATCACATCCAGCTTACATCATCCGCCCGATAAAGCCAAAAAGTCCTGCCAACCTTAGTTTTGTTAAATAAAACTAACTAAACGCCATTTTCAATATTATTCTCTGTAAACTTTTCTCCCATGAAAAATAACGTCCAGTTGACTGTTCGAACATTCAACCCACCACCCGACCAAGAAACTCCAGCATCATGCTTTGCAGCCCATCATTCAACCTGCAATTACACAGTTTACCTCCTTAATCCAGCTATTTACCCAATTTACTCTGCAAACCTGTAATTTCGGCTTTTACTGAAAATTCTACCTAAGAAAGCCAAAATTCAAGTTAAAGACAGTCTTTAATTACCATTAAAGACCCCAAAACTATTTTTTAGTTCATTTTTCCACAAGAAGCCCGAATTCTAGTTTGAATACACAAGAAACAAATATGGAAACTCCCATAGCCCTAAATGTCGTGCCCATGAACGCAACTCATAAAGACTTAGATTATCTACCACTGGCTGATAGAGATTTTTAAATAAAGGATTTATCTGGTGATAAGAACCATCTTCAGGCCTTCTGCCAAGTAAGAGACAACTATCTAAACAAATCCAACATTTTTGGACTCTAGGAATCTAATCCTCCTGTGTATTTCCTCCCCTCAGTCCATGTTTTCCTAGATATCATTCATCAATGTTGTGCCAACTAAGACCTTGTCCATAGAGTAGTTATGTCCCCATCCCAAACTGTTCTTTTTCCCATAACTGCTAATTCCATTAATGAAATGATACAATTCCACTCCACTCAGCCCCTTGTTCCTCTTTCCATGGGGTATCTACTTGAAAAAGCTTCTCGATTTCCCAAACCAAAGATAAGTCGTATTGCTCAGATATTCATAAAACCAAAGTACCAGCCTCAAGGCCCACCTCCCTATCTGCAGACCTGTTTCACTGAAACTGGAAAACTTATTATTGACATGATATTCCTAATCATGGTATTTAAGTCTAGTGGATTTGTTGATGATATCACCCTAGTTCTATTGTCAATGTTTACTCCAGGATAGCCCCCTGCTATTAGGTATGATTATGCTACTTTCATTGTCAACAAAATCCATGATCAATTCATGAATTTGGATAGGGAAGGAGTTTTCAAATATAAATATTTTATATACCATCTTTTGTTATATCATCAGCCAAACAATTTTCCTTTCCCCATCAGGAAATTGGACTCACAGGGAAATCGAAGGTCTATGATCTTTTGGAGCTCAGTCTTCCATAATACCTATCAGTCCCCTTATACCTATAATGAATTCATTGAATTATTTGTACATCCAGCATCCACTCTGTTGATAGGAGTTCCCCCTCCTAGAATCACTGGTGACATGAAGAAGATTCTCCAACTCTCCAAGAAGTAGAGGATAGGTGATTGGTACCTGTACCAAAAACACATAGAAATCAAAATGTATAGGTGTGAACTTTGCCCTTTCAAGTTGCCTAAATATGTGCCCATGGTTTTGCACTAGAGTATTTTAGACAAATCATAAATGTAGACTTAGTATATTTTTGTGCTACCAAGAAGACGACTCAGTTAAGAATAAAGAACCAGCTAGGCCCTTTTGTCATCAATTCTAGGGATGCATGGCAAGAAGCTGAAAATATTTTAGAAGACCACCTTAGATTGAAGAAGAGTTTTTGGTGGGTGCCATATGACCCAAATAGTTTCATATGTGACAGAAGAACAAGAAACAGGCTATCAGTTTATATACATCATAGGATCCTAGAAATTGAACAGTTTGCAAATTAGGATGAATGGGTAGAAGGGACCCTAATAGAAGAAATTAGTGAGCAAGCAAAGATGGAAAATGCTATGAAAGATCTTGAAAAAACCCTTAACCTAGACACTTTTGGAAAGGTATCATTCAAGTTGCCCCAACAATCAAAAATTGGTACATCCTCTGCTGGAACTTCTCAGTAGCCTACACAAGAAACTAGCATACCAGTCTACACAAGAAACTAGCATACCAGTCATAGGAACTTCCAAAGGCAAAGACGTAGAGACCACAGTGCAGCCTACAATGACGAATTTGACTAGAATCTCCAAAGAGTAGAGTCAAGCGCAAATTTGATGCAAGCTAGGCCTACAAAACCAGGATCTTTAAACTCTCTGCTCATAAACATGCATCTCATCTCTCACCCGATCTTTGATGCCAAAATTTCATACAGCGTTCTAACCATAGGTCTTCAATAAAAACAATAAAACTAACTGAAGATCACACCAACCATATGCACACAAAATTATATGAGAATAATTGATTAAGAAATAAAATATTTACAAGAGAAATCATGGCCTATTCATGGCCTCTTATTCTTCATACCCACTCATTCTCTCTCACTCTCTCTCACTCTGATCTTCAATGCCTTTGAGGCTACATAATTTATAAAACTTAGCATGATCTAGAATCACTCAACTAAAAGCTCTAAGATTCTACATGCAATGCATATATATGGCAAAAAGCATCTCCTCAGCTTTATTCCATATTTTTCCCTATTCTAAAATAGAAAAGCTTTCCTTATCAATTAATGGTCCACATCCATTCCTTTTATGCCTAAAAGCTCTCCTAATTTATTTATTTAATTTTGAGAATATCTAATTAATCACACTTAAAAGCCTAAAGATTAAACTGACTTGTAATTTAGGAAACTAATTCCACAAATGCATGAACCCCTATGTCTATTATTTACAATAATTTCCCTTGGGATGAATGCTCCTGCATCAGACTCCCAAGGTAGAAAAATTTCATGATCTCCTGACCATGTGTTTAGATCTATGCTCGCCTAGATCCCATATCTTGTGTTGCAACTTTCCATTTGCCGCTACTTCTATCTGTTGTTCTTCTCCAGGTTTCCACACTTTATGCTGCATCTCTCCACTGGCTGCACTCTTGCAATCTTTTTTTGTCTTCCTTTTGCTACTTCTCCTTTGTTTCATTGTTGCTAGTCTCTTCCAGGATTCCTTCATCATCATCCATCTCATCATTTCAATTTCTTTGTCTAGCAGATTTTCTCCATCTTCTTCAGTAAGACCTGTACTCACAAAACAATTATTAGGATAAAAAATATAAGGCATCAGTGCCTCTTCTGCTGCTATCAATGTTGTCTCAGCTGCCACTATGGATGTTGCGGCCTCCCAACCTTCCTGTCCCTCTGCAACATTCCTTTGCTTGTCACCTATAATTTCATCTGCAACTTTTCCCTCTTATTCACTGCACTGGACTCTTTCTTCTGCAATCTCCCTGTCATACTCTGGATTCTCCAACCAGTATTCTAACAATGCTATTTCTCTGTAACAACGCTGAAGCATATCATCATCACCTACATTCATACATAAACTTTCAGTATCAACTGTTACTTCCTTTATTTGTGCTTCAGACTTATTCACTTCTTCTGCATCTACAAGAACTTCCTCTTGTGCTGTAATAGTTTCACAAGATTGCACATCCTTCTTGACACCTGTAATAACATCACAATTGTCAGCTATACAAACACAAGAGTTCACATTATCCAGCTCATCTAGATCTGCCCAATAATTCAAGAAATCATCAATAATCTTTTCTTCTGTTAACTGCATGTGTAAATCTCTTTTCTGCTATAGCCTCTGCCACTTCACTCTCTTCCTCATCAATAAACCATGTCTCTGGTCTCTCACATTTTCCTGCAACAACTCTATCAATAGTTCAAGATGAATTGCTATCTCAACTTTCTCTTTCCCATACTCTTCCTAAGTCAATTGTTGTCTTCTGCCATCCGCCTTGGCATATTTCTCCTCCTCTCTTCTGTGGCCTCTTTCTCAACCTTTGCTTTCTTCTTTATGACTTTTAGTAGTCATCTCCTTCGCCATGAGTTGCTCCCCTATGAGTTGCATGAAGCCTTTGCCACAGCAAACTCTTTTGCAACCACTTACCTCATCAATCCTTCCCTCCGGATCTGGTCTTTTGGAAATCATAGTTCCTCTGCTGGAACCTTTTGAGCATCCTCCACTGCTCCTGTAGGCTTCCCTCAGCTGCAACTTTATTCAACCTCTATTGAATCTTTAGGTTCTGCCACATTCACTTCTCCTTCCTCCCGCTGAGATTTCTTCACTATTCCTGTAATCAATATTCATCAGTCCCAAAAATCATCACATGCAATTAACTTAACAAAAACACTTGATTCTTCAAAAGAGCTATTCTTGCTATGATACCACTTGATGCAAGGTCAACCCTGCAAAACCAGGATCTTTAAACTCTCTGCTCATAAATATGGATCTCATCTCTCACCCAATCTTTGATACCAAAATTTCATACAGCGTTCTAACCATAGGTCTTCAATAAAAACAATAAAACTAACTGAAGATCACACCAACCATATGCACACAAAAATATATGAGAATAATTAATTAAGAAATAAAATATTTACAAGAGAAATCGTGGCCTATTCATGGCCTCTTATTCTTCATACTCACTCATTCTCTCTCACTCTCTCTCACTCTGATCTTCAATGCCTTTGAGGCTACATAATTTATAAAACTTAGCATGATCTAGAATCACTCAACTAAAAGCTCTAAGATTCTACATGCAATGCATACATATGGCAAAAAGCATCTCCTCAGCTTTATTCCATATTTTTCCCTATTCTAAAATAGAAAAGCGTTCATTATCAATTAATGGTCCACATCCATTCCTTTTATGCCTAAAAGCTCTCCTAATTTATTTATTTATTTTTAGAATATCTAATTAATCACACTTAAAAGCCTAAAGATTAAACTGACTTGTAATTTAGGAAACTAATTCCACAAATGCATGAACCCCTATGTCTATTATTTACAATAATTTCCCTTGGGCTGAATGCTCCTGCATCAAAATTACTCCAACCCAAGCTAAAGCAGTCGAGATTCCAACATTATAAACTCCTCTAAATGAGGAATGAAACAAAAAGAGGGATAGATAAACACCACACCTATTAGTGGACCAATGGAACAATGCGGAGAAAAGAGGCAAAGACTGAATCCTCTGTCAAAAGAGGAAATAATTGAAGAAACTGTAGATAGCTAGAGAGGAGAAAGAGCTAGCCAACAAACTTTTACAGTGGGAGGAACATCTGCTAACTCATAGATGCAAGAGTCAGAAAGACAACACAATACAAAAGTGTCATCTCTTAGGCCACAAAGCAAACAAGCCTCAAACATCAAGAAGACCTTCATAGAGATAAAAGTCAGAAATGATCCTATAGGACTTCAAATTTATAGTCAGTATTTAAAAATGCCCTAACAAACCAGGAGAGATTAATGTCAGCCTATGAAATTAAAGAAGGCAAAATGTTAATGAGTTACTTTAAGCCAAAGGTGCAGCAACCCTAGTCAGCAGCAAATTACATTAGAACAAGCTTGGAGGTCTTACATAAAAATATTCATGCCATGGACTAGATTGAGCTTCATAAACAAACTAGGGAAATGGTTTATTCCACACTGACTGACAAAGCAATGATGGCTCACAAGTTACAAAATTCCTTGGACAATACAACTGCTTAATTAAATTTGGAAAAAGCCTCTTCTCTGGCCAAGGATAACATAATCAAATCTTTAGAAGAAATCATCATTGGATTGCGACATGATCCCAAAGATCCTAAAGGCATAAAGGCACTAATCAAGAAAAAATAAGAGGATATTTTTGCCCTGAGGAAACAGCTAAAGCTACCTCCTTCAAGGCATCCACAAACTGCAGAAGTTATACGACAGAAATCTAAAGAGGATATGATGGACCTGCTCTTGAAACTTAATGATAGATTAAATGATACAGAGCAGGCATTAGAAAAAGCACCGCAGGAAAAGTAGGGAGAGTCAACCTCTCAGCCTCCTGAGGTAATCCCCATAGTCTCAACTGCAGTTACCTCCATAGTTGGAATAGCATTAGCTCCAAATGTCCCAGCAGTCACAGCAGCGGTAATCACAAGTACATCAACAACAGGAACAACACCAGGCAACAGTACTAATATGAGCACTGAAGAATTGATAAAAGCCATAGAGGAATTGAGATTACAAGTTACAGAGTTGAAATAGGTAAAAGAGCAATTGGCTATGGACGAAAGAAATTATGATATTTCCAAAATAACTGTTGTGGAAAAGAATAGGGAGATTAAACCCTTGGAAGGTAAAGTGAAAACCTTAGAACAAGAACTCACTTTTGATAAACCCTTGGCAGAAATCAGGAAAGTCCTTTAGGCTAATATCATTCAGTCTATAAATGAAATATGGCCATCAATCCAAGTAATCTATTAGTAGATCGACTTAGTGAAAACAGCCCATGGAGCAATTCAGCAGACAAGAGCACAGTTAGGTAAAATGCCAGAGGAAGCCAATCCGCTTATAAATTTTTTGAATAATAGAAACAGAGAATCGTTGGAAGAACTTGGCATCTCAGATAGGACAGACACCATTTTGAAAATGAAAAGGGTTCCAACCAAGAGAACCTTGATGCATAACTTAGAGAGAAGATTCCAAGACATGCAAGTAGAAATCAATTCTTTTATGGAGAAATTCACAGTTTTGCAAAGTAAAGGGCTACCAAGTCCTTTGGTCATTAATGATATATTAATGAAACACATTGATTATGTAGATAAATTGAATAAGTATGTTGGCAATCAAGCTAGCTCATCATCAAGTGCATCAAGAGTGAAAGCACTTCCCACAGGTTGAGTTCTCTATGACAGCGTAGAGAACTTATTCTACATTGAGCATGAGGTAAAGCACCTATTCACCATCCAGCCGGATGAAAAGAAAATCTTGGGGTATGCCAAGATCTCTTTTCATGTAAAAATTCTGAATCTTGACCTGTGGGTTATGGCCCACAATCTAAACAAAACAACAATAAAATCCATCAATACGCTGGTACTTATATTTATACAAAGAAAATATATAATAACATTGATTCATGTAAATCGATCTGTCTTCATCCGTCGAATCAGCAACACTTCATTTCCACGTCCGAGCAATGTTCTGCAATTACAATTCTCATCATCAAATGTACGACGGGAATCGGTTTCACCATTCTGCTGAGCATCAATACTATTACCCCTCTTCAACCTGTAGATTGATTCCTAAAGCCATTTCATTCAACAGATTCTTCCACGCAATTTTAATATTGCTCCTTCAACATTTTTGAGATTTCGATGCGAAGCCAGAATTTGGCTCTTTAACCAGATTTATAGTGTTGTAACTGTGAACCGATCTACTCTTCTATCAACATTCCTCAATTAAGTATTACACATTTAAATTGGATTCACACTTCTCACAGTAGCACGCAGGATCAATTTAAGAACTGGCAGATGCGTATACATAATAAAAGAAACTCATAACCACAAACCACACTACTTTATATTATTTCTGAATTCAGATTACAATACGTTTCTATGAGCTAGGTTGCCTTGGCGCACTCGATATACCTACGTCTGGCTCCCCTCATACAAATGTACGAAGACAAGTTTATAACAATGGAGGAAGTAGACTGGATCGTTCCAGATCCGATCTCCCCTCGTAAGATCTCTAAATTTACTCAACCGAATCACAACAATCTATATTAATAATATGAATTAAACGAAAATATGGTTTTTGTGGCCACGTCAACTTCGCTCCTTTTCGGATTCTTCTTTGATTACAGAGGGGTTCGATGCTCCTGCATCACAGCCTAACTTCTTCAGATATACAGAGACTGATGAAACTCTTAGGAAACTTCAGAAGCACAAATTTCCAGAGCAGAAATGGTGGGAAGATATGTTAGAAATTTTGTAAATTTACCTTTAGTAAAATGTAAATTTTGGGCTATTTACCTTGTTGAGATAAACATAGATGAATGAAGGTCAAATAGGTCGAAGTGTATCAGATCAGATAAAGAGTATCAATTAAAACAAGACATCCAGCATGAAGTTACCATAGAAGACAACAGCAAGCCAAATTCTATGGTCTACGTCAAACACACTCATAAAGAAAAGGAACAACACAACTTCAGCTCACCTTTTTCCTATCTTCGAGACTAGTTGTCTCTATTTTCTGGTAAAATATGATTATTCATCAATAAAATATATCCCACTCTATTATGAGATATTTTATGTAAAATATTTTGTATAAATATTCCCTTAGTTGGAGCATTGAGTGTGGATTCATATACATTGTTGTAATACTAGTTTTCTGGAATAAACTACTAATTGGATCAAATTTTCGTATGGCTTGCTGGATAAAGAATTAAGGCAAATGACTTTTTACAGATTTCTTGAATCAAACACCAGATCAATAAGTCCTCTATACCTTCTGTTTTAAAGTTTTCCTTGTTTATTATATCATCTTTGTTTCATATCTGAATGATAAACAAAAAAGAGTAAGTCTGAATATGCTTAATTGCACTCTGTCTCCAAAAGTTATCATTTTCTACGTTTTCTTCTGAATTAGAATAAACAGTGAAATATTAATTGCTCCTTTTTTCTAATTCTACCACTTTGATTATTTATTAAAGAATACTTAACTTCTCTTTATTAGTAATCATTCACGTTCCCTCTTCAAATAGATTGAAGGATTCTTAACTGTCGTTCACCTATTTTGAAAACATTCCATTTATTCCAAGTCTTTATTTGTTCCCTGTTTGACCATATTGCCCTATGGAACCATCCTTTGTTAAGAAACCAAGTCCAGTTATGCCGTCTTACTTGACTCCATTAGCCCAATGGCCTAAACTAGTCAGTCTTATCCCTTTGCTATTGAATCTCACCACCCAAACTCAAACAAACTCCTAAACTTCACAACTAACTTAATATCTTTAAAAAACATAGCTAAAACTTAAAGAGAGAGCCCTCTCTAGATGCAGATTGGCTAGAATCTATGTCTAAAAGATTGGTTTATGGTTATCTCGGCCTCCTTTCCCTTTCTTACAACTTTTGGGAAAACATGAGTGATAATAAAACCCATGGATACCCCTCTAGATAGTAAATAGAGGAACGAGGATGTTAATTTAGGAGAAGTAGTGGAAGCTACTATTTACATTGAGGTTGTGCGTTCACTCATGTACTTGGTGAAGACATGACCATATATCTGTTATGTTGTTAACCACCTTATTCAAGTGATTGTGAGGCCTACCAAGCTATATTGGAAGGCGGAGAAGCATGTATTGAGATACCTCAGAGGCACTAAGTTTGGGTTGTGGTACAAATAGTTAGAGGGAGTGAAGATTGAAGGCTTCAATGATTCAGATTGGATGGGGAGTCCATCTGATAGGAAAAACACATCAGGAGGGATCTTTAGTATTGGGTCAACTACAGTTTATTGGTACAACAGGAAATAGAGATAGGTTATACTCAGTTCGGTAGAGGCAGAGTACATGGCTGCAATTCAAGTAGCATGTGAGGCTATCTGGATGAGGAAGATCATGGTTGGTTTTTTTAGTTAGTAGATGGATCTAATAGTGATTTATTATGATAATTAGAGTTGTATCAAACTCTCTGAAAATCAAGTTTTTGATGATCGGTCCAAGCATATAGATATCTGGTATAATCACCTCAAAGTTTGTGTATTCAGGTGGATCATGTTGTTAGATTACATTCCCACGGACGAGTAAGATGTTAACATCTTGAAAAAGGAATTGCCAAGATGTAAATTCAAGTTTCACAGAGACAGGATTAGGGTAATGGATAATCCCTTTCTTGTTGAAAGGGAATAATGAGAAATGGAAACAAGAAATTCCAGTTTAATTTGTCCTTGAATTAAACTATGAATTAAAATAGAGTTCTTTTCTTGCAGCAATTTGAAAATAATTAATTAAGTTTAATTAACTTAATTAATTTAGGAAATTCGAATTGGAACTCTTTCAAAATACATGTATATGTTATCCCTAACTTATAGGAGTTAAGGATGTGTCATGAATGGGTTGTAATTAGTTAACTCAGTTTATTGAGTTAATTCTAGTTAAATTAGTTCTAATCAATTTCAAGAACTAATAGTGAGTAAACACTCAGTTGGGACACTAGTGACCTAATTAGTGCTACTCTAGTTAATTGAAGATTGCACCATCAGAAACTCATGCACGTTTATTATGAGAAAGCCCCAGTTGAGACTAGAGTGTAGGGACAATGTACTAATTGTTTTAGGATTTTCTGAGTTGCACTGATAGTTCATGCAATCAGGAATTGATCCTTGAGGGATTGCACTATTTTTAGAGGCTTTTTTTCCCTTTAAATACAATCTATCCTTCATAGGAATTACACATTGGAATAGAGACTTGGAGAACTTGTGAAGAGGTTAAGGTCTAGCCTTGAGCTTGCTTGTGAGTTGGAGATTGATTTTACTGAGTGCTGGGATTGTTCTAGAGAGAACAAGCATTGTAATTTCATCTTTATTTTCCAGATTAATACAAAACAAATAATGGGGTTTTGAGATCTTGTGTTCCCTATATATTTATTGTGTTATGTTCATTGTATTTTCTTCCTCTATTGATTATTGTTTTCTTGATGTTTATGGGCTTCTGCTTTAAAGAGTAGAATTAGATTATTGTCTCTTGCTTTAGTAAATTGCATTAGCTTGTGAATCTACAAGTTTTTCCACAAATTTTCTAATGCCTTCGCCATCGAGGAAATTAATAGTTTTTTCTTTACGATTTACCAAAGACCAATGTGTTTCAATAAAATGCATGCCAATTAGCACATCATAGGATCCTAAGGGAAAAATATTCAAGCTCGTTATAATTGGTTGATATACCAATATGAGGGAATAATTATTTACCTTAGTGAGAGCTCTTATTTTCACTCATGTGGCTAATTGCAACAATCAAGGGTTCCTAAATATTTCTACTTGTAATCGACGTATTCCAAATATGTTAGTACTTATATAACTTAAACTGGCTCCAGGGTCAATAAAAACATACAGAAATTGGTTAAAGGCTTTACCTTCATTCTACCATTGATGGTTGGTACTCTACTTAATGATCTTCCAATGTTGCATTAATATTCGATAGGCATCTCACAACTTCCACTATTATAGATGCCTCATGGAGGTGTTGTTCCTATTTTGTTCTTCTTCGGTAGGGGAAGTTTTTAATATAATGAGGCTCCCCACACCCTCAAAACTAAAGTGGGGCCCTTGTGGATGGATCAAACTCACATTTTTTTGTTTTTTCAATCACCTTTGATTGATTCTAGAACATGACTTTTTGTTTCCCCCTGCCTGATCCGTTATTATATGGGTTGTTAGATGAACCCTTGCAATTCAAAAACATTGAGCCTTTACTATTTTAAGGATTTTTTTCCCCTTTTTTTATCTATCCACTTATTCCCGCCATCCCATTTTTTATTCATTTGTTGATAACAATTTAACACTTTGTGTATCACTTCATCCATAGTCTTAGGATTATCGAACTCCAAGCGCTCCTTCATAAATGTTGGCAAATGATCCAGGAGTATCTCGTCAGATCAGTTGCATAGGTGTTCAAGTGTCATCACTAGTATTCAGAGTCATCGTTAATTCAGTTTGGTGTCATTAGCTTTGACAGTGTTGGTTATGGATCAGGTTATTCAGGTAATATGGGTTTCACGATGTTCAGTTAATATGGGTTTGTACCTGGCTGTCGACTTCTATTCATCGACAGTTCTACTAGGATTTGGTCGACGACGTGTGTTTGTCATTCGCCTCGTAGGATCTGGGTTTCGACACAAGATGATCATCGACATGGGTGTCGTCTGTTGTAGAGGTTTGATATGTCTTCAGGGTTGTTATCGTAAAGGTAGCTGGTGCCGATGATGTGTATATGGTTTTATGTCACATTGTGACAATATGTTGTACATGGGTTTTAAAAAAAAATGTAAACACTAATCTAATACACATAATCCTAAACAACCAAATGCGTTATCAAACCTATCACCTAAGTCATAAAATTTAATGCATTGAAAAATGTATTAAAAAAACTAAGATCTAAACTATTAAAACCTATCGCACATTGCTCTAATTCCTAAACCTATGTCATGAAACCTAACTAATACTCAGCCTATTCACATTACAAACAAAACATTGTAAAATAATACAATTAGAATACATAGTCACCTAAACTGCCAGCGCAAACTACATCGAAGAAGGTCTCATGTGATCAGAGTAGGATAGACCATTGACGTTAGAATAGACCACCAGTTTACCGCGGAGTTCTCACTGCAGCAGAGGTCATGTGAATAGGTATTGATAGATTGTTAGGTAGCAGTGATTGTAGACTTAACTACATCGGATACAGTGACATGTGAACACTATATGGTTAACTAAAACTACAACTATGTCAGCGGTAAGTTGCCAGAGTTAACCGCGTGGGAAGAACGTAGACACATGCCAACAGTCACCGTGATGATAGCTGGAACCGCTAGGGAAGACCGCGGAGGTGGAAGCCTCTAGTTAGACTGCAATTGGGCACACGTAATCACGAAACCTCCTCTACCCAGTTAGCTAACCTCTAATGGTTATGTCTTTATCTTATGATTATTTTGGGTTTGATATGGTTTTTATCAAACAAACTAATTCGAGGACCTTGTAACCAACATCTAAGTGTCAAATTCAAACTAGAGGAAAGCTAAACCTATCGAAATTGTAACCAAATTCATCCTGAATTCAGCCATGGAGGCTTTTATGTACCCACAAGCCTTTAAAAGGCAGTTTTTCTTTATTGATCAGGAAGAGAGTAGTTTTGTTTTCTCTATGCAGATTGTAGAGGTCATAGGCAGTTTTGATTTTAGCATAATAGGAGCATCCGGAGTCAGAATTGGGAACTGTGACAAACAATGAATGTGGGTTCAGAGGGCTATCTGATGATATTGATCAGAAGTGCCTGCATGCACATTCAGATTGATCAAATATGTGTGTAATCAACTCCATCTATTTCAATCCTAATAAAGAGGTCACCCATCTTGAAAGTGGACCCAGAGATGTAATCCATCAGGGACGAACTCTGTAATCAATTTTGTTATCTGCTATCATTGTGTTTTTACTATTTTCACTTTTGTTATGCATCTATCTTGTGTTTAATCAGCTATCATAAAGTCTTCTTCTCAAGTAGTTTTCCTCAATTTCCATGCTTTGAGCTAACTTTCAAATCATTAATAGTTAATCAATTCTACATTAGTTTAAGTCTACGATCATTTTTAGAGCATGTAATTTGTTATCATAGAAAGTTGCATTTGTAGAATTTGTCATTCAATGTTAACCAAGTGAAAGTTGCAACGAGGAGAAGGAATCCTTCAGCAGATTGATCCAGAGATTGGAAAGCAATGAGTCATTCATAAATATACCATGTCAGGATCTGATGCAGGTGAAAACACTGAAACTAAGATGAGTGATGAACAGTTTCAGCAAGCATTCCTCACTATGTAGCAAATGTTGGGAGAATTGTACAAAGATAAGAAGGTGAGAGATGCAACTTCTTATTCAAAGGCATCAAAGAAGGACAAAGGTAAAGGAAAGGTTGATAAACCTCCTTCACCTCCATCATCTCCATCAACATCTTCTTCTTCTTCTTCTTCCAGTGAAGAATCTGTAATAAAAAAGAAACCTCAGAAAACATCTCTTTTGAAACTTGATGTGAAATTTGAGTTACCTATTTATGATGGTGAAATGAATCCTGAAAAGCAAGATAACTGGATTAAGTAGTTAGAAGTGTATTGTCACATTCAGAATATTTCTAATGATAAAACTAAAATTAAGTTATCTACACATAGAGTGGGTGGAACAACTTTAATCCAGTGTGAAAGTAAGACCCAGGTAGATGTAAAGAGTAAAGGAAAATTCATCTCCTCATCGTCTACATTTTTAAAAGCCC
Source organism: Pinus taeda (assembly GCA_000404065.3). NCBI lineage: Eukaryota > Viridiplantae > Streptophyta > Pinopsida > Pinales > Pinaceae > Pinus > Pinus taeda. The sequence goes on along the minus strand of APFE031516698.1, from coordinate 46,225 downwards.
TTAGGAAATAGTTCTATCCTTTAGGATACATGCAACAAGTTTTTATTGACTGGCAGCATCTGAGGTAGGGTAGAGTGTTCAGGAGTTTACTCAGGAGTTCGAAAAGAAAGCATCGGTGCTTGGTATTTCATTGGATACACATGAAACTTTGTTAAAATACATTGGTAGTTTACATTCATATTTGTAGCATACATTATTGATGTTTAATCCTGATGATTTTGATGAAGTGTGTGTTTAGGCCATACATATTGAATTAGATGGCAAACCGTTCAATTTTTCATCACAGTCATTTAAAGAGTTGCAAATCAAAGATTCCAATGACAGTAAAGGGAGGAAAATTTCGAAGAGAAAGAAATCAGAGATAGCCTAGAAGGAAATACCTACTTGTTCACATTGCCAAAGAATCAGTCATGATGAATCAAAGTGTTGGAAACTTCATGCAGAACTTAAGTCCAAAAATTTCCTTAAGAAGAAGGATGAAAAGAAGGCAATTGCAGCAGTCCAGCAAGATCTAGGTTCAGATTCAAGTGATGAAAGGAGGATAACTGCTATGGTTACGACAGGTAAAACTTTTGACATTGGTTGAAGTTTGAAAATTATTGCATCTTCATCAAACATAAATCCTTCAAATGAGGATAAAAGAGTTGAATTTTTTAACATAAGGATACCTTATCAGCATACAAAGATAGATACAATTTTTGACAGTGGATCACAGGAAAATTTAATATATGAATATTTAGTGAAAATTTTGGGTTTGCAAATAGGGAATCATCCAAGACCTTACCCATTAGGATGGCTAAATAAATCAACTTAGATAAAGGTCACCAAACAATGTCGATTAAAATTTTCCATGATAGATAATTACGTTCATGAAGCGGAATTAGATGTGGTTCGAGTAGACATATGTGGATTTGTTTTAGGAAGTCCGTATCTTTATGATCATGATGCAGTTTATTACAAGAGAGAACATAAATATCACCCGAAAGGAGATGGGGTTGAATTTATTGTCAGGGAAAATCAAAACAAAAATCACCTGAATTCAGTTAATGTTAATCAGATGAAGTGATTAATAAGTTCAAATAAAAGATTTGTAATAATGTGTGTGGAAAGACAACATAACAATCGACATTATCGTTGTGTAAGTTATGAGACTCAGCTTAAAAATGGTTTGATTAAAGAGATGGAAACTTTTCCAGTTCTATGTAAAAGTAAACATCTTATTCATAAGCATGGAATACAACATGAGTTACAGTTTGTGCCTAAATCTCCTCTTCCTAATGTCAAAATGAATCAATTCAGTTCAAGTTTGGAACTTAACAGTTGCAGGGGTACAAGTCAATATTGAGGAAATTTAGTGTTCAATTTCTCTTGTATTGTGTCGCCATTTTATGTTTCAAATAGTTTGGAAACCTCTTTTCAAGTGGAGAGGAAACCTATTTGTTTTCATATGAAAGCCTTTTTAAATCATTATCAAACTATCCAATAGAGTTAAGGGAAACTTATCCATCAGGGGGAAGTGATAATCAATGGAAACATCATTTAATAAATGAAGGAAAAGTGATTCAAACAAATCAACAGCTAATTCAATACTTTCAAAGACAACCAAAGTTGTAGCAGATTTCACCTTACAGTTTGATAGGGTCAGTGCAGCAAGTTCACTTTGTAATCAAGAAGTAGGAAAGTATGTTTAATCAAGTAGTTGGTTTGATGTCAAGAGTATCTTTGATTGTCTCTGTTATTCCACAAAATAGATTGTTTATACATATTGATGGTATTAAACAACATCCAATAGAGATTGTCATCAAAGATGTTTATGAATCAATAACTCACGGTTCTTCATGGAAAGAATTCAATTGCCATCTTTATGACAGGTTTCTTACCCATTGTCGCAAGTTGTTCATACTGCAGATGGATGGAACAGGATAGTGACTCAAAATGTTCCATGGTCAGCATCATCAGGGTCATTACTTATAAGCGATTGATCAAATGTATTGGTACATCATTAGGTCAAGGTGGAAAAAGAGGGAGTTCTACCCTCATTGACTATTTGTTTAGTCAAACTTCTGATGGTCCAAAATCTTTCAAGTGGAGAGGATTGATCCAGGAGGATATTGTCAGATCAATTACATAGGTGTTCAAGTTTCGTCGTCAGTATTTAGAGTCGTCATCAATTCAGTTCTGTGTCGTTAGCTTCAACAACATTGTTTATGGATCAACTCAGGTAATATGGTTTTCATGACATTCAATTGATATGGGTTTGTACCTAGCTCTCGACTTGTGTTCATCGACAGTTTTGCTAGGATTTGGTTGATGATGTGTTTATCATTCATGTCACAGGATTTGGTTTTCAGCACAAGATGATCATCGACATGGGTGTCGTCTGTTGTAGAGGTTTGATGTGTTGTCAGGGTTGTCATCACAAAAGTAGCTGGTGTCGATGATGTGTATATGGTTTTATGTCACATTGTGACAATATGTTGTACATGGGTTTTTAAAAAACAAAATGTAAACCCTAATCTAATACACATAATCCTAACCTACAAAATGCATTATCAAACCTATCAGCTAAGTCATAAACCTTAATGCATTGAAAAATGTATTAAAAACCTAAGATCTAAACTATCAAAACCTATCGCACATTGTTGTAAGTCCTAAACCTAAGTCATGAAACCTAACTAATACACCCTTGACCTATTCACATTACAAACAAAAAATTGTAAAACAATACAATTAAAATACACAGTCGCCTAAACTACCAGTGCAAACTACATCAGAGAAGTTCTCATGTGATCGGAGCAAGATAAACCATCGGGGTTAACATAGACTGCCAGTTGACCATTGAGTTCTCATCGCAGCGAAGGTCATGTGAACAAGTATGGATAAACTGTCAAGTACCAGTGACTACAGCCTTAACAACAACATATATAGTGACATGTGAATGCTATAAGGTTAACCAAAACTACAACCGCATCGGAGGTAAGTCACTAAAGTTAATTGCATAGGAAGAATGTAGACACATGCCAACAGTCACCGCAAGGATAGCCAAAACCATCAGGGAAGACCACAGAGGTGGTAGCCTATGGTTAGACTATGGCTGGTCACATGCAACCACCAAACCTCCTTTGCCTGGTTAGCTGACCTCCAGCGGTTATGTATTTATCATATGGTTATTTTGGGTTTTATATGGTTTTTATCAAACAAAGTAATTCGAGGACCTTGTAACCAACATCTAAGTGTCAAATTCCAACTAGATGGAAGCTAAACCTATCCAAATTACAACCAAATTCATCCTGAGTTTAGCCAAGGAGGTTTTTATGTACCCATGGGTCTTTAAAAGGAAGTTTTTCTTCATTGATCAAGAAGAGAGTAGTTTCAGTTTTTGTATGCAAATTTTGGAGGTCATAGGAAGTTTTGTTTTCAGTGTAACAGGAGCATCTGGAGTTAGAATTGGGAACCACGATAGGAGTTGGAAAGCAATTTCATAGGGTTATCTGATGACAGTGATCATAAGTGCCTGCGTGCACATTCAGATTGATCAAATCTTTATGTAATTGACCTAATCTGTTTCAATCCTAATAAAGTTGTCGCCCATCTTGAAAGTGCACCCAAAGACTTACTCCATCAAGAATGAACTCCGTAATCAATTTTGTTGTCTAGTATCGCTGTGTTTTTACTTTTTTCACTTCTATTATGGATCTATCTTGTGTTTAATCAGCTATCGTAAAGTCTTCTTATCAAGTAGTTTTCCTCGATTTCCATTCTTTGAGCTAGCATTCAAATCATTAATGGTTAATCAGTTCTACATCAATTTAAGTCTATGATCATTTTCAGATCAGCAGACTACTTATGAACCTATGTCCCTTCACCTATTCTTCACTGATATTTGGAACGTATCTCAACAAAGAGGTAAACTGGGTTATAAATTCATGCATCGTCAGTTTTCCCAACTAAAGATCATAAAATTATTTGGCTTTATCATCATGGAAACATCAATTAGATACTTATTTTTGAATTATTGTTGAAATTTATCCCAAGTAATTTCTTACTGATCCACACATTGAACTACCATTACCTCTTCCCACCATAATGTTGTCTTTCCTTGCAGTTAATAAATTGTCAAGCAAGTTCTTAAATTATCATTGTACTCATAAATTTGGAAATATTTGTTGATATTAACTAGCCAGGCTTGTACAGACTCTTCTTATTCCCCATCAAACATTGGAGGTTCAATCTTTTTAAAATCCCCTTATAATTATGTTTTTCTCCTCACTCCCTTTATCTACCCTATCCTTGGAGGTATTACCAGCTTCTTCATTTTGAGGCTCTGATCCTCCACCATATTCTGACTCTTGGGTATTGCTTCATCTTGGATTTTCTATATGTGGGTGAGACTTTGCCCGATTACCATTATCATTTATTGAATTGAATTTCTATAATTCTACCAGTTTGTCAAACTTTTGATAGTTCGCTCCTAGTCTGCCATGAGTTGTTCATAGTCTGCCCTTAATTTTACCATTCCTAATTGTAAATGTTGCACAATATCCATTAGCATAGTAGTCCCAGTATGGGATTCTTCCGCTAGTGGAACCCACATTTTTGGGTTTGTACCTTGCATTGGTATTAAACTAGGTCTAAAAGGGACTCTGGTAGATGTTGTAGGAATCCTAACATTACTGATCTAGGTGGATGTTGGTGGCCACCCACCTATCCCACTTGGACCCCCACAATTGTCTCTTTCATTTTTTCAGTTTCCTTAATTGTAGCACAATTTACTATTTTTAGTAGTTTTTTAGGTCGTAAACTTTTGGAGCCGTTTTGAGGCCCTAAATGACTTTTTTTGGGAAAAGTGGGAGAAACATGGGTCCATGGACCGAAGTTTCTCTTCACAAAGTTGTATTCCTCTAATAGATCTTTCTAACAAGCTATGGTGGGCATCAAACAGACATTAAAGTTACGACCCCGAGAAGTTGATGTACCAATTTACCCAAAACGGGGCCCATAATGTGGCGCTTCATCCCCTAAGGTTAGACTTTTCGATGTTTATGGTTTTCCATTACTTCTCAACAATAAATAGGCCTTCATGCCTCATTGTAAGATAGTTGAGAGTCATGTAGCCACTGCATCTCTTCTCAGAGATAAGCTACCATCGCTCTAGCTGGTTTATTTCCATTTCTATTTGTAAGCATATTTCAGTATTTTACATTAATAAAATGAAGCACTATTTCTGTTGCATCTATGTATTTATGGTTATATATGTAATTTTTTATGTTCCTGTTTAGATCTGGATCAGTGGTATCAAAGTGGTCTTCTCTTCCTCTGTTTTTCTTTGCACGTCCCCAATGAGGTCAGGATATAAGGAGTTAGGCTTGAACTAGTCGAACCTTTTCAAGACCAGCCTTGCAAATCCCAATGGTCTCCCATGGCGGAAGACAAGAATGGTGAGGAGATAGGAGATCCTATCAAAATCTTGCTCAAAGAAGCCCTTGAGTAACAAAGGAACGCGATGATGGACAAATTTTCTGAGATCCTTCAACGGCTACCCAGGGGCGACACATCGGCTTCCAAAAACTACTTTGGAAATGCCACACCCTTTAAGGTACAAGTTAATTTTGAAATCCCCATATTCAAGGGTCAGATAGACATAGATGCCATATATAAATGGTTAAATCTGCTAGAAGGGTATTTTTTTGTTCATGATTTTTCCAGCCAGCAAAAGATCACTTTTGCACTTCTCAAAGCAACCCCCCATGTCAATGACTGGTGGGAAACATACTGCGAGTTGAAGGAGGAAAGTACGAACTCACTATTTTCAGCTACACCCACTCGGAATTCATTTGGGGATGCCATTAAGGAGTAGTACTACCCTGTCAAAAACTATGAGGACAAATACATAAAGTGGACCACACTGCGGTAGGGACGGGACCAAGATGTGCCAGAGTTCACAAACATTTTTGATACCCTTAGCACACAATTTGGTATCAAGAATTCTAAGTTTAAATACCATGAGTGCCTACACAGGTACATCTAGGATGAAATAGAGTTCCTGAACATGTCCTCCCTCAGCATGGCATATAGATACACTATTAAGATTGAGCAGAATTTTAAACAAAAGAAGCAATACTTTGGATCTGGGAATCTGAAGAACAAAGGAGAAAGCCAAGATGGGGTGACCCATGACAACCTGTTGAAGATGCAAGAAAAGAACAACACCACGAAGTTAAAGAAGGACACAAGAAAGTGGTGTGAGTTCCATAAGAGCACCACTCATAACACAAGTGAGTGTCGGACAAGGTAGTCATTGGTGGCAGAGTTAAAGGCTCTTGAATCAGAAGCATGTTCCAACCCTGAGGCAAAACTTGACAAGGGGAATGAAAAAGGGAACAAATCATTGATGTGGAACCTAGCGCCATTGTTGCCACTACTAAGGTCCAGAAGAATGAGCCCAAAGATCCGGAGGAGGGGGAACGTCTTTTCCACTCATAGATGTGGGTGAAGGGCTCACCATTGTAATTCATTGTTGATAGTGGGAGCCAAGATATCCTCATTTCAGTAGAGGTGATGAAGTGGTTGGGCCTACCTCCTACACTCGCAACCGTATAATATCAGGTGGCTTCACTAAGGATGAGATCTCCTAGTCTGCCTTCCCTACACAATGAAGCCCTTCATAGATGAGGTATTGTGTGCTGTTGCACCTATTGATGTTTGTGATGTAGTATTAGGCCAACCATACTTATAGAGGTGACATGATATGTATGAGTCAAGGCCTCACACTGTTATTATTTCTTTGTGTATTTCATTATATAAGCTTTAGAAGGTAGCCCCACCTACCACCACCTCTTTGATCACTACTAAGAAATGCAGCAAGCTCATCTCCCAGACTAGGAAATTCATTTTCTATTTGGTTCACTTCTAAACTAACGGGAATATCATTTCCACCTCCATGACCCCTGCGAAGGGTTCCTCCACGCAACAACATCAATAGACAGATACAATTATTAAAGTAGATAGGAACATGTTCTCCTCACCCATAGGGACATCGTTGCACTATCAGGTCAAGCATTCATTTGGTCTGAATCCTAAAGCACCTCTACCTAACAGGTCAATATATCACCTCTCCATTCTGGAAAATGAAAGGTACAAGTAGTGACATGATTAGCATCAGGTACCACACAAGTTTCAAGTGGGTGACAAAGTATGGTTGCATCTGCAGAAAGAACGCCTTACAAGAGCCCATACCAAAGTTGTGGGAAATAATTCTTTAAAGCATAGAATTTCCAAATTCCTTCACTTGCACCAAGTGTTCAATGTGGACTACCCTAGACCATGCTTCCCACCGTTACTAAACACATCAGAGGTTGCAGAACAACTCACTAGGGACCCAATTCAACAGAAGTTTCCTCATCTCAGGGAGGAACTCAATGCAATGGATACCATTTCTTCCTAAGGGGGGAGGAATGATACAGGTGGATTTTGGCTACCACCCACCTATCCCATTTTGACCCCTAGAATTGTCTCTTTCAGTTTTTCAGTTTCCGTAATTGTAGCACAACTTACTATTTTTAGCAGTTTTTCGAGCCCTGAACTTCCGAAACCATTTTGAGGCCCTAAATGGTGTCGTTTGGGAACAATGGGAGCAACATGGTTCCATGGACTAATATCTCTCTTCCCAAAGTTATAGTCCTTGGATAGATATTTTTAACGAGCTATGATAAGTGTCAAACAGAGATTACATGCCAAAGTTACGACCCCAAGAAGTTGATGTACCAATTTACCCAAAACAGGGCCCATAGTGTGGCACTTCATCTCCTAGGGTTATGTTTTTGGATGTTTATGGTTTTCCATTGTTTCTCAGCAATAAATATGCCTTCGAGCGTCATTGTAAGACAATTGAGAGGCATGTAGCCCCACATCTCTTCTCAAAGATATGTTATCATCATCTTAGCTTGTTTATTTCCATTTCTATTTGCAAGCATGTTTAAGTATTTTACATTAATGAAATGAAGTCTTATTTCTGCTGCATCTTTGTATTTATGGTTATATCTATAATTTTTTATGTTCCTATTTAAATCTGGATCAACTACCCATCCTCATTTCTTCCTCTCCATAACAAAAACATATTTTTTTTAATGCCACTATAATGCATATATATAGACACACACAAACACACACACACACATGTTTAGGCCATAATGTTGTAACCTAAGCTCTGATATCACTTGTAACATGCCACTAGTAATTTTTTTTGTTTTGTTTAACTTTCTAATTTGCTTGTACTTAATTTGGCATTGGAATGCATACTTTTAGTGTAAATCCATGGGTGTAATACTCCGCAGTAATTTAAATATTATAGTCTCACAGTGGATACTACATTTAACTATAGGTGCTAAGGGTTATACATGATGTCGCTTTAGGGTTCTCGAACCTTTTTAATCTGCTACTATGTGGCAAGAGTCTGTCCTTGGGATTGAGGAGATAATGATCAATGACCTCCAATGGCTAGGGCACAAACTTATGGATCAAGATGTAAGGGGCAGTTTGAGTAACCACCATTATGCTCACAGTGACAACATTTGGTTTCTCATTTGATTTCTCCTCTTTTCCCATAAGGCCTCTACAACTCTGGGTTACTATTGACTTCCTAACATCAATCGCTTGTCACATATTCCCTAAACTAGTACAAACCTTCATTACTTAGCTTATGTAAGCTTTCCAAGTTTAAAATTTATTCTCAGTGGTGCTAGGGTTTTTGATTTTAATAATTTCCCTTCTCTTCCTCCTTTAGGTATATTTCTCATATAATTTCGTTACAAGGTTTAATGTGGTGGATTCTTTTACAAGATCCACTCATTAGGCAGGGTCTCTAAGGGATTTCACATGACCAAGTTCCATGTGTGGTGAAATATTGAAACAAGGGTTTCAGAAGTACATATATTTAGATATGAGGCCAGACTTCTCTATAGGTAGCTTTACTATTTATTTTCTCAATTTTGTTTTGGGTCTCTTTAGTTACTGATTCCTTCATTAATATAAACTAACCCTATGGTTTAATTTATGGCACACAATGGGCTCTTCATTCACCTTGGACTTTATGATACCTCTTAGTTGTAATACAGCCCACTTATGTCTTCACCATTCCAAGTGCAATCATTTCCTTTTGGTCATTAAAATAGTCTTCCTTGATGCTAGCTAGCGATTGACGATAATGCTTGGGTTAGTCTGACCCTATGGCTTCTAGGGTTTCTAGTTGAATCAAAATAAATAGCTTTTGGGTTACAATAGACAATTGTAATTAAACTGTCATGGGTAAATACCAAGTTATATGATGTGTATAATTTTTCTTAGAAATCTTATGATCTCGACCACCAATATCGACCATAGCACTTTAGATCATAACTATATTAATTTTTTACAGTTTTGAATTAGATTGTTTAATCTAAATTTTAAAATTGAAGGTCTTCTCGCTTGGAATCTCTCCCTATTGGTGTGATTTTAGTTATCAATTAATTTCCTCTTTCATTTATTTTTATTTTTATTTTTAATGAGAATTTTTTCCCATCACAGCTCTCAAATTTGTTGTCCTTTGGTAATGTGTGGTTGCTATGAATATTGGTTCGCCACTACTATTTATTTGATGTGGTTGTTATATTGTGTTAATGTTGTGGAAATTGTATTCACTTATATTCTGGGTTCCATTGGACTTATACATATTTTTCACCTACAATTATAATTATGAAATAAATAATTCTTACCTCTAGAGTTATTGTTGTGGATATTTATTTTCAGTTGAAGTATAATATTTTTCTATTGTAATTTTTCAAGCTCTCCATTTGTTATTAGAAATATGGAGTGGTTTACATGCATTTTCCTAGAATATGTACAATATTGCAATTATAGTTATTGTTACCACTAGAATACATTTATCTTTACCATAGATTGTTGTTTTGAGTCTTAGGGTTATTATCATGTAAATTTATTGTATAGTTTTGTAAAGAAATTGAATTTCTATGTTTATGTACATAATGTAATTTCCTCACACAAATCATTTCTCTTTATTATAAGCTCCTTTGTAAAATGGATATTTCTCAATTAATTAACTTCTAGTGCCCTAAGGGACTGCCTCAGCTGCTAGGGCCCTAGCTTCATCCTGGGCTAACCCAGACTGGTACAGGTTGACCAATAAGAAACATACCACACTAACAAATTGTACCCATTTAATATTGAATACATCTGATGTTTATTTCTCCTTATGTATAATCGAAATATGAATGGGACTAAAACTAGACTCTCAACTTTGTCGACTTGGTTTGGGATCTAACCCACTAGACAAGAAAACTCAAAATTTTTAGTTTATTTTTATCTTCACATTTTGATAACATTTAGTTTGCACTTTCATACTAAAGGCAATTCACACCTAGGTCGAAAACATTCACTCGTGGAGGGTAGAGCATCGTTCTTTTACACAGTTGTCCATATTGTTCATTCAACAGGGTTAGAGCATTACATAGTTTCATAAGTATCAAAGAGTTACATCATTTTATAAAATAAACCCCTTATATGAGATAAATCATGGTACTTATTTATTTTCTTGTTTAATTTCACCTAAGCCACAAAACCAAAAACGAAAAAATGCTCCTCCCAATCAGTGAGACCAGACACTATTATATTTCTCATGGAGGCAACTTCACACCCTGTTATCCGAAAAAAATTTATGCATAGAGCCTGGGACTATATGTTCCTAATGAGACATTGTCCAACATTGCCAATGTACGAGCCAAGCTGCACTAGAAATTCCACTGGCTCAACCATCTTAGGAAATTCATTGTAGATCAGTAGCTCCTTCTTCAATTTGCAGTTCTTGTATTTCCTTTGTAGTGTCAGGTTCATTAACCGTTTTAGCCTCTCTCCTTATTTACTTTAACGGAGATCCCCTTCCTCAATGAAAGTTTGGGCAAGTAACCACCTTGCCCATAATTCTTCCAAATTCCTCTACGTGTGAGCTCTCTATGCATAACTTTTCAATGTGGCATATTATGACTTAACTACATATATTATATTTTAGCATACACATGTGCGTATAAATATTTTATTAAACATAAACAAATCTTAACAAAGTAAGTCATTCTTACCAATGGTAAAGTTAAAACAAACTACTTTCTTACAAATTTTACCGAAGGGTGTTACATCTAACCCCCCCTGAGTGAAACATCATCTCGATGTTTCCTAGTTTCTCATAACATATTGGGATAAGATTTTTTCATAAGTTTCTCATCTTCCCAGGTGACCTCCTTCAGGTTAAAGTTTCTCCACTACACTTTAATATGTGTAATAGCTCAGTCTCGCAACTTTACTTCTCTCCGATCTAGTATGCATATGGGTTCGACTAGAATTTTCATGTATGGTCCAAGCTCGTCATAGTTAGAAAAACCATTATTAGTTCTTCCTTAGATGATCATTAATAACCTACTCATATAAATTGTAGCAATCAATCACTTACTTGTATACCTTTCCAATTAAATATATTTCTACGATGATAGATATACCTTTCAACATTGAAACATGGAACACATTATGCACTTAAATGTGACTAGGTAAGGCTAATTACTAATTTACAAGCCCAATGCATGAAATAATCTGAAAAGTGCCGCAAAATTGGGGGCTAGCTTCGCACAACATCCACATCACAAAGTTCTCTTCTTGGGTTTGACCTGCATAAAAACATGATCCCCCACTTGGAATTCTTGATAGCTTCACCTTTGATCTAGGTAGGATTTTTGTCTATTCTATGCAACTTTAAAATTCAGTCTCACCTTCATCACAGTACATTCCATTTCCTTCATCATATCAGGTCCTAACATAAGCTCGTCTTCAGGACCACTCCAATCAATGGATGTTCTACATCTGTGCCCAGATAATGTGTCAAATGGACTCATTTTTAAAGGAGCATCGTATATGTTATTGTAAGAAAACTCTACCAAATGTAGGTAGTCCTCCCATTTAATCAGTTGTTACATTACATACATTTGCAACATATTCTCAAGAATTTGATTTAATCGCTCAGGTTTCCCATCCATTTGAGGACAGTAAGAAGTGCTAAACTTTACTTGCATGCCTAGACCAGTAAACAAGGTGTTCCAAAAAGAAAATTTAAATTTCAAATCTTGATCACATATTACTGCTTTGGGCAAGGCATGTAGTCGAAAAAATTATTTGATAAAAATATCAATGGTTTGAACTGCCTTGTAAGTAGATTGCACTTGTATAAAATGTGCATTCTAGCTCAATTTGTCCACTATAGCCATTATGGAATCGTGTTGTCTTCTCGATTTATGTAGACTAGAAATAAATTTGAGTGGAATAACCTATCATTTCCATTGAAGTATGGGTAAGGGTTGTAGGAACCCTATATGATGTTAATGCTCAACGTGTACCTGCTGGCATTCTAGGCACTTTGATGGATATTTTTCCACTCTTGATTTCATACTTGGTTAAAAATAATATTTTTTCAAGGTAGCGACTATGTTTGGATAGCTAGGATGAGCGACATAAGGGACCTTATGGCTTTCATTCAATATTAATTGCTTCAAACTTTGCTTCTTAGACATATAAAGTCTACCCTCGTAAGTCAACATATCATTTTCGTCAACCCTACCTGTTTCTCCTTGTTGTTATGTAATTTTTCTTCCTGCCACAAAAACTAATAATCAGGATCTCTTAGGCAAACATCTTTAATATGTTCTATAAAATTAGTTTTAACTTCACTAAATTTAGTTTCATGTAGAAAATGTAATTTTTTACTTAAAGCATCAACCACTTGGTTTTCCCTCCCCTTCAATGTGATTAATGTCAAAGTTAAATTCACTAAAAAAATAACTCATCTTGTTTTTCCTGCATTTAGAGTGAATTGATTAAAATAATTAGTTAAGCTATTGTGGTCAGTCATGAATATAAATGCGACATCTTCAAGGCATAAATTATTGTTGTTAATTCCATATCATAAACATAATATTTATGCTCATGTTCTTTGAGTTTCTGAGACTGGTAGGCCAGTACTATACCTTCTGGCATTAAGACTCCTGTGACCCCTTCCTTACATCTCAATAAACAATAAGAATTTAATGGACACTTGCAAATATAACAAATTCATAATTAAATTGAAAAGACAAACATAACAATTTTTAATAGACACTTGCAAATATAGCAACAAATTTTTAATTAAATTGAAAAGACAAATATAATAATTTTTAATGGAAACTTGCAAATATAGCAACAAATTTTTAATTAAATTGAAAAGACAAATATAACAATTTTTAATGCATACTTGCGAATATAACAATCTTTCAATTAAATTCGAAAAACAAATATAACAAACTTTTAATTAGATTAAAGGAAAAACTAATATAAATAATTTTGAGATAAATCTAAATATTTTATAATGAGTACCTAAAACATATATAGTAAAGTTTAAAGCCTTATTCTAAATTAGATAGGTTTATGAATGAAATAAAAACGTTTGAGTGATTGTCTTTCTCCCTTCAATCTAATTAATTTAAGGTTAGAAGTTATTTTTATAGGAATATGAATTTGTTTTGAACATATTATGAATTTATATTTTTTAGAATATATTTTCGAAACATTCAAATAGCTTGATTATTTTAAAATACCTTAAAATATTTTTTCAATAATTAAATTATTGAAATCTTACAACTAGAATTTATAATTCTAATAAATTTTCACCCAATTAACTTAAAATAAATTTGTACCACATTAACTAAAATTATTAGAAATAGTGAATATGGGAGTTGTTTTTAGTGCGATTTTTTGGCAATTTTTACCTTAGGTTTTTCTGGTCTAATTTCTCTAAAATCTCGTAAGAATTTATTGAAATCACAAGCTTGATGGATAACCCTATGCAATTGAAGTGTCCTAGGGTTTTCCAAGGTGCTGAATCCATATATACAGTGAAAGAACTAGTTTAAATAACACAAATCAAGATTTCATCTCAAATTTTTCCACCAAATTCTGGCACCAAAAAATCCAAAATATCACCCTAAACACAACTCTAAAAATAGAAACTAAAGCTTTTTCAGAATTCTACGTCGCAGAGCTATAAATACATTTTCACCCAATTAACTTAAAATAAATTTGTACCTCATTAACTTGAAAGATTTAAAAAATATTAAAAAGAGTAATAAATATGGAAACTACGGCTTTTTCAGATTTATGCATGCCAGCGGCTATGAATGAATGGCGGTTCCGGAATCCCTGTCCGTGCCACGGTGCCCTTAGAATGTAGGTGAAATTGATCGGGCAAGTGAACAGTTGCGGGTAACTTAAAGAATGGAAGTAGGGCTTCGGTTTCCTTCCATCTAGGGTCGTTAATATATATACTAAAATCATATCCACGAACAACATGGAATATGTTTCCGGAGATGTTTCGGGCAAATTAGCCAATGGAGGTCCCGCTTAGCCGGCCTCTGACCTCACGCTTCCTCTCCGGCCTCTCATAACTCATGTTGGTAGAATTGTGCATGTTGGTAGAATTGTGCAAAAATTGGTAATTCTTATTTCTAATCTTATTGAAATATAAATGCCTCTGACATGGCAGAGAAATAAGAGTTGGTTTGCTACTAACATGCTAAAGTCAATTTTGAAAGAATCTAAATGCTTTTGACATGGCAGAGAAATAAGAATTGACTTACTACTAACATGCCAAAGTCAACTTTGAAAGAAATATAAATGCCTCTGACATGCCAGAGAAATAAAAATTGCCTTACTACTAACATGTCAAAATAAACTTTGAAAAAAATATAAATACAAAACCACTCTTATTCCCTTATTCCCTTAACCTGTCAGAAAGACGGCATTTATATTCCAATAAGGTTGGAAATAGGAATCGCCGTTTTAATTAACTATTTAGATGCTCGTCATATAATGAAAGTACAAACACAATAAAATATTGTGAAGAGGCCAGGTGTGTAGCATGAAAGTAAAACACAATAAAATATTGTGAAGACGCGAGGCGTCATAGGATGAAGTAAACACGATAAAATATGTAGGTGCTCTCTTATGAATTACGAGGGTACGTCTCTGTGTATGTATTTTTAGACTCCTAGATTTCATTTTACCCCAGAAAACATTGCGTTGTAGAGCCGTAAATTAACTCTAAAGGGCAAAGGTTTTATTTGGCCTATGACAAACTAAACTTATAATACTGGTTTCCCCCCTACTTCCTGATGTTCCGTCCATAAAATAATTCCCTAAACAGTTGTCAAGGCACTGCGCTTTTTTAGAATACATAAAATAAAATACAGTAGACTTTGAGCATCGATTTTTAAATAAAACGGTAGCCATTAGCTGACTTTCGGTATCCTCGCTTGCCTTACTTGTTCTATTTAAGATTTGTAACTCCGAGATTTCTATCATCAATTCTTATTCTCCTACTTATTTCTTCAAACTGCCCTTAGAATGGCGAGAATATTCAGTTTAATTGAAGCAGGTCTGCCAGTAGCCATGGCCGATTTTGCCATTGCCGGCATCATTCTGCTACTTGTAAATTACTTCTCAAAACGCTTATTATGGTATAAGCGTGTGTCCATGCCTCCAGGGCCTCTGGCCTTGCCAATCATTGGGCACATCCATCTGCTGGACGCGAATCGACCACTTCATCAGACGATGTACGATCTTGCTAAGCGCTATGGCCGCATGATCCTCCTCCAACTCGGCTCTTGCAAGGTCTTGGTGGTAACCTCATCGGAGTTAGCCAGGGAATGTCTCACTACCCATGACTTGAACTTCGCGTCCAGGCCACGTTTCTCCGGAACTGAGCTTCTGGGCTACGATTGTACGATGTTCGGCCTCAATCCATATGACAGCCGGTGTAAAAAGCTTCGTGGGATCTGCACATCGCAGTTTTTATCCCCTTCCAAGGTGGAGTCGTCTCAAAACATTCGGAGGGAGGAGGTGTCCAAGTTGGTGCGTGGCCTGTTCGAGATGGGAATTAAAGACGAGGCATCCGCTATTGTCGATGTGAGATCGATGATGTTTGATCTTCTATATGATATTACTGTAAGATTAATGTTACATGAGAAAAGCTACATGGGCAAAGCTGAAGACGTGGAAGAGTTGAAGGAGATGATCCACACCCATTTCAAGCTATTGGGAGCATTTAATGTGGGGGATTATATTCCCTTCCTCAAATGGCTGGATCTCCAAGGCTGCGAGAGGGCAATGAAGAAGTATAACAAGCGGAGGGATGAGATTCTGCAGAGAGTGATAGATAAGTACCGTGTCTGTGTGAAGAAGGAGACTGATGAGAGTCTGATAGATGTGCTTCTACATTTTGCGGATAAAGCCGAAGATTTCTGCAGCGACGATACCACCGTCAAAAGCACCATGATGGTATGTGCCTCCTTAATGCAATTTTAGCTATGTTTTCCTTGTGTCAAATTGGGAATGTTTTTGCTAAGAATGTAAGTGAGATGTCTCTTAATTTGCAGGGCATGCTACTAGGAGCAGTCGATACGACAGCCAACACAACGGAATGGGCAATTTCATCGCTGCTGCAACACCCGAAGGTGCTGAAAAGGGCACAGGAAGAGCTGGACGTCGTAGTTGGCAGAGAGCGCGTGTTAGAAGAGTCGGATCTCCCCGACTTGAAATATTTGGAGGCGGTCGTGAAAGAGACTCTTCGTCTTTATCCCGTAGCGCCTCTGCTCCTTCCTCACCTGTCGAAGGAGGCGTGCACAGTTGGAGGGTATCATGTACCGGCGAACACTCAGCTTCTCGTAAACGTGTCGGCTATTCACAGAGACCCCTCTGACTGGGAACGCCCCCTAGAATTCGAGCCCGAAAGGTTTATGAATTCTTGTAGCCCAGACGTGAGTGGGCATGATTTCAAATATATGCCGTTTGGGTATGGGAGGAGAGCTTGCGCGGGCACGTTTATGGCCATGCGCATGCTCAAGTTCAATATGGGGAAACTGTTGCACAGTTTCGATTGGAGCATTCCACCCGGAGTTGAAGGAGTAGATATGACTGAAGGGCGTGCTGTTACGCTCGCGAAAGAGACTCCGTTGAAGGCCGCAATTAAGCCCCGCCTCCCTAACCAACTGTATTGAGTTACAAGCGCTCCAAAGTCTTTCTTTCAAATGCCGTCATGTTAAACTCCATGCACACTGTTCTTATAAGTTTAATCCATTACTTATAATGTCTTTTCATTTCGAATGAAAATGGTTTATTTGACCATAGTGCTTTTAAAACGTTATCCATCCCTTTTACATTATCCCATTCCATTTGGAAGCATGTGCCTACACATCTCATACGGCGTTGTCTACCCACGCAACAAATTCGTTTCCGGGAATCTAAATCTGAATGTTTGGTGTTTGAAACATTTTGTTGATGGTTGAAATGTATTCAGCTATCACAAAGTGTTGGAAATGCTTTTCTCTATTACGGTGATCTCTAATTGTTATTCCAGAAATAGTTATTTCTATCTGTTATTGTGAGTTGTTATTATGATTTCTAAGTGTTATTCGAGAAATAATTATTGTTATTGTGAGTTGTTATTATGATTTCTAAGTGTTATTCGAGAAATAATTATTTCTATCTGTGTAAGTTGTCTATAAATCATAGGTTATAGATCCACTTTATTGAGATGTTTTCATCTAAAAATCAGTGATCTAATTATTATATATGCAACTGGTTTATTTAATCAATAAGCAATGTATTGATTTTGTATGGTGTGTAAGCCCTTTTATGTCTCTATTTTCTATCGTATCAAAGCTTGGTTTGAGACTCCGTGAAGGTATGACTCTTGATCGTGGATCGTTTTAATTAACCAACTGCATTGAGATTTCTAACGTGGTGTTGAATCATTGGTGAAAAAAATGATATGACTGGATCTGCCAGTTCTAGTTGTTGCGTGCTTTCAGAAATTCAGATCCTTACTAGCACAGGCAATGGCATTGGAAGCGGTATTTTTCACCCTTGTGAGCCCCGCGCACTCTCGGTATTCAATGGAAGTTTGAAGGCTTACAATCGCCCCTTCGCAGAATCCACTTTCCGCAGCAAATCATAGCCATAATAAGGAAATGTAGGCCTCAAGTTGTCGCAGAGATCAGATCAACTTTCATCTCTAAGAAATAGTCGGTCTGCCCAAATATCAAATGTCCACACCCATGTGTGTGATGACAATCATCGTCAAACGCTAATTTCATAGCCTGGTATATTTTGTTTACTAAAGTTATTTTACTCTCTTCGAATAGGATACAACTCGTTTTGATAGACCTTAGAGGTCTAGAAATCAATTTCCAAAGTGTTTAATTTATTAATTTTAGAAGTGAAGAATAAGCATGTCTTAAACTTTTTTTCAACGATCAAATCGCAAGACTAATGTAAATTTTTGCCAGAATAATGTAAATTTCTAAGGTTTTTTATTTGTTTTTCATTTTTTAAATTTCTAGTTGATTGGACATTGTATTTTGTAATCTTTTATGGGGAAACCATGATTTCATGTCATTAGGTTAGAGAATTGGAATAAAAAACATCAAATTGTAAAACTAATGTAGATGTTCAATGTATTTTATTTCTTTTCCATTTTTGAATATTTCTCTGTTGGACATTTAGTTTTATAAAGTATTTTATTTTTTAAACAAAAAACAACTCATTTGAATAAAGGCATAGAAACTACATCCCAAAATGTATGTTAGAAGCCAAGAGAAACCATCTCATAACCCTCATCCACATCAAGGCACAAATGTAAATTTTGAATGCATTTGATTATTTTTCATTTTTTTCATTTATAAGTAGTTGAAAATTAAATTTTAAAATATTTTATGACAAAGAGACCTTTACATCCTCTCACCTTCGCAAAATGTAGACCATAAATTTCGAAAGACATTCTCATAGATCCATTCCACATGCTACAAATTTACGAAGTGAATCTCATGTTCCTGAAGATGAAGTACATGTTAGAAGAAATTTTACTCTTCCAAATGGTTTTCAACATGGTTCGACCAATAGAGATCATATTTATTTTGATGAAAACATGATTGCAGTGCATAAAAGATTTTGAGCAAAGATAGATACCTTGTAAGTTATCCAAATGTGCCACATTTGCCAAGAATCATATCCTGGAATCCAAGTTTTGAGACACTCTAATGGACCTATTTGTAGATGATATATGAGTGAAAGAGCAACCCATCGTTTTTGTTGATATAATAATATGCACCCCCATGAGAAACCTTATATTTTAAGAGTTGTTACGCAAGTTGAAGAAACGCTAATAGCACATGTGAATCCTATTTTTCAAGTGACACATGCTCGAGGTGGGAAATATAAGGGTCATACAATTAGCTTTCAAGATATTTCTACAATTATAGAAAGCCTTCCTTGACATGTTGAAGATATTGACTTTCTAATTGTGAGAAGACATGCTGCTCAATCTAAATATTATGAATGTTATGTCAAAAGATCTCGAGTGATGGTTACATTGCTTTTAAAAATCCAACATGATCACTATTATCGATATGTTGTAATTGACTATGATTTAGTGAATGCTCTGCCCGAAAGATCAACATATGTCTCCTCCAGGCTTAAATTTGTTGATTGGGATATTGAAGAATATGAGATCAATGAAACTAATAATGAAGGGTTGCGTGCTGAGCATTTTCCCTCTCATGCTTCTTCTTTTGTTGCTTGCCTACCAAACAAACAGAGAGAGGTGGAAGAAGTTAGATCATTTCTTGATAATGTTAATTCTTCACATGTTCAAGATATGGATTGGCCCAGTATTAGAACCACTCCGGTGAATGAATATAATACAAAGGGGTTATTAGATATGGAATTCCCAACATTGTTTCCCACTAGTGATGCTGATTGGTTGCAACCACGTATTTGTAGTGTTGAACTTCGTGAGTATGCATTGCATCTTCTTAGGTACTATGATCAGAGATTTGGAAGCCATCATCGCTTTCAATATTACCTATTGAACATGATAATGCGACATCGGAGCCAAGCAACTGTTGTAGTTTTTGCAAAGAAACATTTACATGACAACTCACGTACAACAATTGAAGAGTTGTGTCACCAACTATTTGATTTACCAGATAATAAGTTGGTTGAGCACCTTATGCTATTTGGTTCTTCTCTGAGAGGTATAAGGGCATAGTGGACTAAGTGTTGAGCTGCATTATCTAACATGATTAATAAGTTAGGATGCCCATATTTTTAATTTTTTACTTTGAGTGCAATTGACACTAAGTGGCCAGAGTTTCATAACCTCATGCCCATACATTCACATTCTCATTCCTTAAATGAGCATCGTATGAAAATTAAGAATGTTATCCAGTACCCTCATATTGTTGCCACATTTATGCACCATAGATTCAATATTTTTCGAGAGGAATTTATCCAAAAATATGTTAAAGCTAATGACTTCTAGTACAAGTTTGTGTTGTTGAATTTATTTTCTATAATTTGTCAACTTTTATTATGATTCTATTTATATGGTTTGTAGTAACTATATCTTCATTTTTCTCAGATATAAGTGGCAAAATAGAGGTTCAACACATATCCATTTTTTTCTACAGTTAAAAGGCACTCCTGACACGGAAATACTTGATTGGTGAGATGGTTCTGATGTACAACTTGCAAAGAGATTCTTTGACAAATATTTAACTGCATGGAATCCACGTGACATACATCATTGCAACGTAGTGGTTCCACGAAGCCTCAATGATGACCCTTTCCTATTGAATACTGGTTAGATTTTCTCTTGTAATCCTCATAATGATTATAAAGAATTGTTAAACTATGTCCAAAGGCACATAAAGTGTACTGTAAATTCCTGTTTGCGTAAAGAGGGCACTATTCTGACATGTCGGTACAATGCTCTGTGGGATCTTTGTAATGAATCAAGATTGTTCATATATGATCAAGGAAGAAAAAAATATGAGCAAACAAGAAATGATGTCACACTTAATGTACAGAACATTGACCTTCTAACAATGTGGCATGAAAATGTTGATTTCCAGCCAATGCTTTCTCGCTATGCTATCTTGAAATATATTGCTAATTATGCACCAAAAGCAGAAAAAAGGTCTGAAAGTTATCATCATATGTTAGCTAGAATTTCAAACTCTATTGGCTCTAAGGACCATGATTTATGTGCATATAGAAGGTTTCTTGAATAAACGATTGTTGACTGTCACATTGGAGCACAAGAAATGTGCCATATGTTACTTAAGCTACCTCTTGTTGTTTGTAGTCAGAAATTTGTTTCCTGAAATGTGGGAAGAAAGTTTTTTTCGAAAATCTCAAGGGATGGCTTACAATTTTCATTTGAGAATAATTTTGTTCAACATTATCAAAAGAGATCATTTTTCCTTGAGCATCTATCTTTGATAGAAACAACAAGATCTTCGAAATTTGATAGTAAGCGAAAACAAGATCCATGGAAGCCTAGATATGTTCATGCTATTGTTTAGGTTTTCCCATGGTTTTATTCTATTCCTGATGAGGCTTCAAAATAATTTGAAACCTTTTGTTGGACATAATTGCTCTTGTATAAGCCATTTCATGACATTCCTATAGAAATTGGTCTTTCAACTGAAATTATTATTGAAAATTGGAGGAACTTTCGATATCGAGCATGGAATGTTGATCGAAATCTATCAATTATAGACAATATTGAAGATGAAGAAGATGGTGATTTTTCTAACCAGGGAATGAATCTTGAAGATGATTTTGAAGAATGGAAAATTTTCTCTTGCTTGAATATTTTTTACCTTCATACCCTTGGCCGGAGGGACTTTGATATATCCTTTGACTGGGAAAGTACAACTAATTCTGATGATGTTGGAAAAGAAGCTATTGATTTTATAAGGAATGCAAAATCAACAGGCAATATTGTTGACCTTTCAAATAAAATATTTTCATCTCCATATTCTTTGTCAGAAAAACAATGACTTTTTTGTAATTGTTTTAAGGCACTTTGCTGAATATGAGATTTGTGAAGCTCTTCTTATGATTATTCAGGGCACTTTGGGCATTGATATTTTTGAAGCTCTTTCTAATTCGTCAAGTAATGGAATACGCCCTTTTCTTCTTCTTGCCCCAACAGGAATAGCTCCTTTTAATATACATGAAAAAACAATACACTCAACTCTAAAAATTCCAATTAAAGATATGCAGCCACTACAGGGGTAGTAACTTGTAGTACTCCAAGAAGAAATGTGACATGTTGTAGGAATTTACAGGGTAAGTTCCTCAGACAGAACACCAAAAGGACACCGCTCACAAACAGATCACAGATCAATACACTAGTATTTTGACGTGGTTAAAACCCTCAGAGAGGGAAATAGTCCACGGCCTGTGCCAACGTGGCTACTGCAGGCGATTTATTAATAAAAGAATGAAAATTTACATAAGCTTCTCTCATGCACGGTTAACCTACAACCCTCCATGGGCTTTAAATAGAATTCATGGACCAATCGGGTGTGAAGCCATGGATCAAGTGTCGGTAATACCGAGGAGAGAGTGAACCGTTGGATCACTACATATCGTGACCGTCGGATTGTAAGTTACAAAATGTACAACGGTAAAGAAACACACTTTACCTAACTCTATACTAGACCAAGTTATACTTAACTATTCCTATGTGTCGGAATATCCTAACATCCCCCCTTAAGAACAACTTGGGATAGGATTGAAGGATTTACAAATATGACACAATAGGAGAAGGAAGGAGGCACTAGAGCCTATCCCCCACGTCAAAATACTAGTGTATTGATCTGTGATCTGTTTGTGAGCAGTGTCCTTTTGGTGTTCTGTCTGAGGAACTTACCCTGTAAATTCCTACACATGTTAGATATATACTGATTGATGAAATGGGTTTTCTAGGATCAAGGTTGTTTATGCAAATAGATGCTCGATTACGAGAAGAATTTCCAGAGAAAAAGAATTGTTCTTTTGGTGGCAGATCCATCATCCTTGTGGGTGACCTTGGCCAATTGCCTCCTGTGACAGATAAGCCTTTGTATGCAGGTAATACAACATGGAAATTCTTGTGGAACAAATTCAACATTATTGTCATTCTTGACACAATATTTCGCCAATAAGGTAATAATGAAAAAAATCTTGTTTTCGTAGAGTCCTTAATAACATAAGATATGTAGAACCTATTCTTGAAGATTGGGAGTTTCTTATGTCATGGGCTAATATGAGGTTTCATCCTAGAGAAAGAGATTTATTCAATGAAGCAGTTCACATGTTTCCAACAAATAGTTTGGTCTCCTTCCATAATAGGCATATGTTAAAATCATTAAATTCTCCAATTGCACGATGTGTTCCTGATCATTCAAGGCATTCATAAATCATTGGTGTTTATGATGATAAATTGGACAATGAATTTTTGTTGTTTTGTGGAAAGTGTGTTATGTTGACATGTAATTTATGGGTTGAATCTGGCTTGGTGAATGGTGCACTTGCTTATGTTAAGGATATATTTTATATGCCTACCTCTAAACCACGTCAACTTCCAATGTTCACAATTGTTGTTTGTGATAAGTATGTTGGTGTTCCATTTGATGCAAGCAATCCAAACATTGTGCCTATCGCACTAGTGATAAGAGGAAATCGAAAACAAATTCCTTTGAATATGGCATGGGCTCTTACAATCCACAAGTCACAGAGATTGAATTTAGAATGCGTGTTAGTTGATATCAGGAATAAAGAGCATCAAGGCCTTACCTTCACAACCATATCAAGAGTGAAATCAATAGATGGTTTACGCATTGCACCACGTTTCTCTTTTCAACATTAGGCCAAGATGAAATAGAGTGCATATGTTACAATTAGGAAGAAAGAAGAGGAATGATTGAAGTCCATATCCCATTGACATACAACTAATAACATTGTGACCTTATTTATAGTATGTTTTTTGATTCGCTTTTATTTTCCTCTTGACTTACTTTTAATATAATAATCATTTTCATATATTTATGTCATTAAGGAATTCATCATATTCATAGTAAGATTTGAGAAAGTTGTTTACATCGTTTTTCATGCTACTCAATTCACAATTTTTTTTTAAGTGCATATTGTTCTTTTCTTTGCAACAGTCCATTCAAACATAAACAACGAGTTATATGAACCAATCATTCAAAATCATTTTTATAACTCATTCATATTGATATTAATATTGTTGATTCATATTACATCATGAAATGAAAAGATGGAGGTTTTGAATATTGGCCATCACCATGGTGAATATTCATTTTTTGAATATTGGCCACTTTTATTCCATTTCCACGGTTTTCTCTATTGTATTGTGAAATGAGGCTTAGATTTGTAGAAGTTTTTATATCATTTGGTTCATGTAATGCTAATAGTGTTTTTCATCTAACATTATAACATTAAGTTTTTTAACATAAATACAAATGGGACATTATGCTTTATGTACACACACACACACACACACACACACACATATGCTTATTTATTTGTGCATGTCTTTATTTATTTTGCTTTTTTTTCTTGTCTTTAAAATGTAGATATGGAAAATAATTATGTCATCTATTATTCGAATATAATGCACAATATTGTTGGAGCTACAAGTTTTATTTCCTATCTTTGAAATAAGTTTGAGAGAAAACATGGGTTCCATCCTTCTTTTATTGGTGATCATATTCGTGTGCTAGATGAAATGAAAACACATGTAAAATACTTGTTACATGTGCACCAGAGGGATTTTGGGAGGAGAACAAGAAGGAATTGGTTGGAAAGCGTTAAGTATTGTGATCATTATCTCGTTGATTTGAATTGGTGTTGCTTTTGTCATTTTCTGGGTTGTGTTTTAGAAGAGGCCACTCCATAGATGACTTTTGATGGAATGTTTCAAGTTCAACTTTGTGGTGGAGTTATTTGATGTAAAGAAAACAAAAAATATATGTTAAGACTCAATGTTCTTTCTGTGGTTGCAATGTTGATGAAATTGATTTTTTTTTTTTCTCGTTGTTTCTTTTATGTAGAAAATTGTATATCTCTGGTCATAAAATGTCATGTTATGTTGTTCTTATTTAAATCCAATGTGTGCAATTTAGATGTGTTTTTTGCATTTATGTTCCTTTTCTCTAATGGCAGTATTACTATTTTGTTTTTTCTCTTGTATTTCTGATTGTTGTGGTCTTTTGTGTGGATTCCTTCACTTTGTTCATGTCTTTCATTAATGAAAATATTGTTTACATTTATAATATTATTGTTGGCCTTTCATGTTCTAGGTGTTTACATCAATATTCTTGAGATTTATACTATTAATACATTCATGTTTTGATATCAATGTATTTATGGCTTAAAATTTATTTATTGTTTATAATGTAGTGATATAAATGTATTATTATTAATGTGATGATGATTTGTCATGTTTTAATGCTTTATGGTTTACAATGTGGTTCTTATATTGTTTTTGGTTTATGTTTTTTATTATTGTTCTATGTTATAACATTATTTATGTTTATAATATTGATCCCATGGATTTAGGCCTTAGGGGTTTAAAAATATTTAATATGACATATTCTCTCTCATTTTCAAAACCAATCATCGTGAGCATTGTCGAACATTGCATTATAACAAAGATTGTCTTCAGATGGAAACTATAAGCAATCATCGTGAATTATGGTCAACCATGGTCTAACCCCAGATTGTAATAAAGATCGTCTCAATATGAAAATCAACGATGGTTAAGGATGTTCATTGATATTTATTTTTCAATTTATAATATTTATTGTGGGGTTTAAACAACTTGGATTTATAATATTAATCCATTGGGGTTAAAATATCAATCCTTTCCATTTTTAATATTGATCCATTGCATTTTTTGATCCCTTAGGTTTATAATATTTTTCTCTTGCGTTTATAAGATTAAACCCTTGGTTATTTTTTTCTTTGAGTTTAAAATAATAATATTTCCTTTGGTTTATCATTTTATCCCTTGGGTTTATTAATCCTTTGACTTTAAAATATTAATTTCTAGGGTTTATTAATCGGTTAGGATTTTAATATTAGTTTGTTGGGCTTATTGATTGATTGGGTTTATTAATCATTTGTTTTTATAATATTAATGCCTTGGGTTTATAAAATTAGAAATCCATTGGGTTTATTCATCCCTTTTATTTATAATATTAATAATCCCTTGGATTTATAATATTAATAATCCCTTGGATTTATAATAATAAGAATCCCTTTGGTATATTAAACCACAATATTAAGGGTTTAATCCGTTAGTTTTATAATGTTTATCCCTTTCGTTTATTTATTCTTTG
This sequence comes from Pinus taeda, assembly GCA_000404065.3. NCBI lineage: Eukaryota > Viridiplantae > Streptophyta > Pinopsida > Pinales > Pinaceae > Pinus > Pinus taeda. Next base: position 19,907 of record APFE031516698.1, on the reverse strand, counting down.
TGTTTATAACACTAATAATGACTAAGGTTTATTGATCGCTTGGGTTTATCATATTAATAATCATGTGACTTGATCAATCCTTTGTTTTTAGAATATTAATTCCTTGGCTTTATGAATCTCTTGTGTTTGTAATCGATCCCTCGTGCTTCTTGATCCCTTAGGTTTTTAACATTTATCTCTTCCGTTCACTAATTCATTAGGTTTATAATATTAAATGGTTGGGTTTATTAGTTCCTTGGGTTTATAAAATTAATAATCCCTTTGGTTTATTAATCCCTTGAGTTTAAAATATTAGTTGTTAGGGTTTATTAATCTCTTTGGTTCTTATATTGTTTTGTTGGGTTTATTAATTCCTCGAGTTTATTAATCATTTGTGTTTATAATATTATCTTGCTGGGTTTACTATTTCCTTGGGTTTATAATATTAAATGATTAGGTTTATTTGTTCCTTAAGTTTGTAATATTAATAATTCCTTGGGTTTATCATTTATTCCCTTTGGTTTACTAATGCCTAATATTAAGGTTTAAATAATAGTCCTAAGGTTTAATATTAATCCCTTATGTTTATAGTGTTTATCCCTTCAATTTATTAACGCGTTGCTTTCGTAATATTAATGATCCCTAGGGTTTATTGATCCCTTAGGTTTATAATACTCATAGTGACATGGGTTGATCAATCTGTTGGGTTTAAAATATTAATTCCTATGTTTTATTAATCCCTTCTATTTTAATATTAATCCCTTGTTATTTTTGATCCCCTGGGTTTCTAATATTTTTCCCTTGGGTTTATTAATTCCTTAGGTCTATAATATAAAATTCTTGGGTATCTTCATTCTTCAAGTTTTTAATATTTATAATTCCTTTGGTTTATCATTTAATCTCTCGATTTTATTAATCACGTGACCTTAAAAACTTAATTCCTTGGGTTTGTAATATTAATAATCTCTTGGTTTTATAAAAATCCAATATTAAGGGTTAAATATTTGTCCAACTATTTGTGATTATGCCAATATCACAATAGATTAATCTAATATGGAAATAAACTTTGGTAAACCATGTTTATTTTAGGGCTTATATGCGTTGGATGTAAAATTTTTATAGCATAGGTTTATTATTCCCTAGAGTTTATAATATCAATCCTTTCATTTTCTTGATCTAAGGGTTCATATCCCTAGGGTTTAATATTATTCAACAATGGTCAACAATAAAAAACCATGTTCGACCATGATCAACCATTGTCCAACATCAATCGCTTGGGTTTATTATTCCCCGGTCAATGATGGTTTATTATGATGTCAACCATGGTCAACCATGGTCCAACATGGAATTGTGATCAATATTGTCTCAATATGAAAAGCAACGATGGTCAGTCATGTTTATTTTAGTGTTTATAATATTTTTCTTAATGTTTATATACGTTGGGTTTATAATATTAGTCCCTTGGGTTTAATATTATTCACTTGGGTTCATAATCCCTTAGGGTTTTAGTGTTAATCCCTTGGGTTTATTATTCCTTTGGGTCTATAATATCAATGCCTTGGGTTTTTCTAATTAACATTAAATTTAAATAAAAGTGGCACTTACCTAGTCAATTAAACATGTCATTAGTAAAATTAAATTCAAACTATGAATAGTGCTTACCTGTGGTAGAAGTAGGCTTTCCACAACAAGGTTTTGGGGACAACTCTCCACCCAACCATAGACTCAATTGCGCAAGGATTTGCTACAACTGGCCACCCCCGAGCCCTCATTCAACGTACTACTCCGAGTGACTCCTAAGTCTTATAACACCATTATCTCAAGAGAATGAAAGATAGAATCTCGGAATGATGGAATGCAGGAATACCTCCCATCTTCCTCACCATCTTTAAATAGAACAAACATTGCAAGGGGAACCACATGCACAGACTCCATGTGTCCACATGCAACTTTCTTTTGATTTTTAGCTTTCTTGTTTTATTTTCTTACTTTTGATTGTTTTCTTGTTTTATTTCTATTTATTCTTATTTAGAGCTTTAGTGTGATTATTACTATTTTTATTTTCATTATTTTTATCTATTTTCTTGTATATTTTTTAATATTCATTAATTATTTAACATTTATGATTTCTTATTTTGATTCTTGTTTATTAAAGCGATTTATTTATTATTATTTATTATTTATTTATTAAACTATTATTTTTGTAATATTATGATTTATTATATATTACTATTTTTTATTATTTATTATTTATTTCTAACGGGAGGGATATTAGATACTCTCCCACATTAAGTAACTTTGTCCCGAAGTTAAGTTGAATTATTTATTATTTATTATTTTATTTACTTCATGTTACCAACACCCTCTACTGAACTAGTATAACCAACAGGCATCGAAAGTCCCCAACACCCTGGGAAATCTCAAGGAATCTCTGTCCTTTTTCCTACTTTCGGCACCACGCATAAGCCTAACCCAGTCTGTATCCTAGTCCAAGGTTGGCCCCAAGGCTCGTGCCTAACTCAGACCTCATTTACCCCAAGGCAGGCATCTGGTCTGGTACTCAATGACCCCGGGCATCTTGTAAGGCTGGCCCACTCCCTCCACAACTACTAAGGCGCACAACCCCAGGCATTGAAGTCCTTTACAACCCTTCCAAACTTCGGCATCCCAATCCAATAACAGGCACCTAGCCTAGAGCATCAGGCACTTAGCCTCCTCAAGATGGTCCTATAGCTCTTCAAGAGCTATCCATCAAGAGCTAAGACAAAGGAACCACTGGCATATGTAGTGTTGATTGAGTTTGTCCCTAGCCCATATGGTGTTACTTATTCTCCCTCATACGTATGGGCTCGCACAAGATCATCAAATAAACTGGCCCTCTTGGCCCATTTATGGAGTCCTGTTAATCATCACACCTCAACATGCAACCAATGCATTAGCTATACCATCATAGTATCATAGAAAATAATCCACATGCCAAGTCTTGCATGTCATCATGAGAACATTCATCATTGTTAATCGCTTGCATGTCATATATTTGTATGCAACTGTCACTTGCTTCACGTCATGAATACCATCATAAGTTATAACATCAACCTATTTGCATCAAAGACATATCTGACTTCACATAATAAATGAACCACATGTCAATAAACCTCATATTATATAATCATAATTCCTATTACACATTATGCATATCATATCCATCATGAGTATTAAACATTAAATACCTATCATCACGTAGTAAATGAGTATGTCAATATACCTTGACACAACATATAATGCCTATGCATATCATCATCATCATAAGGATACATCATCACTATTTTAATAACTATATAAATATGAACCACATGTGCGTGATCACCCTCATGCCCTCATATCATAAAACATCGTCAATATGAGAAACATCTTAATACTTATCAAATATAGAATAATATTCTATAAGCATTATTATCATGATTCATCAGAAAAATCAATTTCATTTACTTTACCAACATTGAATACCAACTATGAACTAAGATCATTCAACATTCATCTAGGATCTATGTTATCTCATCAATGTTATTAGTGTCATGTTTCCATCAAGATACCAATTACTTTTAGATAATCCTTTCATGTTATTCATATTAGGAGTTGACTATTTACACCGTAGGTATACTCATCTAAGTACATCGTTAAATTTAAAATGAGCCTCACCATCTTGAGCCTTAATCTCTCATCGCTAATTCTTCCTTCCCCAATGACATTTTAGTGAAATTCATTACTAAGATATTACCATTTGTATAATCATTTAAATAATCAATATCAAGTTAAAATTGCATGATTACTATACATATTTTTCTTATCCAAATGGCACACATACAAGAGGTCATCCTTATTTAAGTCTTATGTTATGCTAAATCTACCTGCATGAGGGTTTGTTGCCCCTTGGTGATTTATTCATCAATTGCATAATTTTCATTGTTCATCCTAAAAATATTTTCTTATCTCATCAAGTTTCCACTTGATCTCTTTTATCGTAGATTCACCCATTTTCAAGTTGGAATAGGGAATCTTCCGCTTTAATTTTCACTCATTAAATATTTAGTTTAGACTTTGAAATGATTGGAAAAACTACCATAATTATCTTCAATGAATGATTTGGTATGCCCAATCTATTTGGCAATAACTTCTTTCAATACTAATGATGTGCACAAGTAAGTTGTTTTGTATGAGGTAAAAATATATCATCAATCCTCTCATGAGTGAAATTCATTCAATTGCACCCTTTATTAGTTGATTCTCAATTATTTTTCCAATTTATATGTAATCCTTCTCAAGTCTCATTATAGAATTTCCAACTTCATGCTCAATGTTTTCTCGTTAGTCTAAATCCTGTATTTCTTTTTCAAAAAGTTAAACGATTATTATCCTTGGAACATTTTCCTAGTTTATCACTTGTCATTTCTCATCAATTACAAGTGCGTAGAACTTTCTACAATGACACTTCTAAATTTATAAGCCATCACTTTGACCCTTACCAATCATGTTGACTAATCCACTCATCATATCTTTAAGACAAATTTCTTGTCGATAGAATCACCCCTTCACTTCCTCATACTGAATATTTATAGATAAACGTTTGTTTTCTTCAATAGTTTCAATTTCGTAATATTCTGTATCTACTAGATTCAAAGATAGAAATTTTATTAAATTTCCCTTGTTTTCTCACCTTGATTCAGACTAGTTTATTTTCCTCCTCTCTCTTAAGTGTATAAAATTGTTACACTTGGAAATATTGTTACTATTCCTCCAATCGCATAACTTATCTTCCTCAATTTTATTATGGATTCACTTCTTTAATTCTATGTTATCATATCCTTCAAACAAAAATGTAAAATGCAGAGATCCTCTGGACTGTCAAAAATGTAGAGCTTCTCTGGACTGTCAAATTTAGAGGCAGGATTATATACATTTTGCTTAGACTTTAAAACATAAAAAAATAATGTTATCAAAGGAGAATCATTTCAATTCCAGTACAAGAAAGTATTATAGCAAATGTGGGGAGATAAAGATAATGAACTAAAAACAGAAAAGAAGAAGCATTCACTTTTACATATAAAATGTTTCACTGTAAAGTTTAAGCTACATAACTTGAATCTGTGATCCTACTAAATTTAATATTTGATATTTCTAAGTCACTTGACGCATGGACACAAATTTTTACATGTATGACAGCGATATGTACACACACACCTTGCCTTAACATTTAGAAAATTGAATTGCATCAAGGAATCAAAGACGTAAGAATAAACCATGCTGCTAAAAAAAAAAAAATAGCAACGGGAAACCTACTCCTAATCTCCTGAATGCAGACATCAACTTTGCAAGCCAATGGACATCCCAAAAAGGAAGCTCATCTTCCTTAATATCACCCTATGTTTTATTGAAAAATGTACATCACTAGTATGTTATTAAAAGTGTAATTTAATTAATAGATTGGGCCTTTATTAAATGGTCACAAAAGACTACAAAAACAGACTACCTACTGAAACACCAGCGAGTAAAAACTGAAGCCCATAATATCAAATAGGATATCCATATTTATCAGTGTTAAAAATGTAGATGGTTTATGACCACAAAAACAACCAATCCAAAACCAAAAATTAGAGATAAAACCAACAAAATTAAGGATCTCAAGTTATCAGCAAGTATAATATCAAGAATTTGATCCTATTCTTCCTCTTCTTGTTGATTAACATTCTTTGTTATGAGCATTAACTTTAGGACGAAGAACACTATCCAAAATAACACCATTATTTTCTTGAATAGCAATCTTCAAATCACCATAGGAATACTTTGAGTGGGGAATGATCTCAACCGTTGATAGGAACTTGTCTTTCATATGACATGGACCAAACAGGCTAGATCCTAGGGATGATGACATATGGCTCTTCATTGTCATATTTCATCTGATTTCATTTACATTCCAAAAAAAATTCAGTTCCTTTCCCAATATCATTGAATCCTTTTATACTGTAAACCATAGAATTAGATAAAAATAACCATAGGCTTCTATTGCATGGAGCAATTTTTTTTGAAAGACTGACAATATCTCTGCTTCTATACTTTTATGCGTAATTTTCAGGTTTCTTGCGCATATCAAAGCTTAAGGTTTGGAAATTTATCTTGGTATTCAAGCATAATTAAAAAGTCGATGTCTAGACAGTCTACCTTTTAGTCTTTTCTTGTGCAAATATTTTTGAGATTTTTCTTGAAATCTAGTTAGAAATTGGAAAAAAAGAATAAAAAAATTAAGTTGTTGAGTCTATACAATCTAAATGTTTAAGAAGAAATTTTCCAAAACATTAAATCTATTTTTATATTCAAAAATAAAATTTAAAATAGAAGACATATTTGACTCCAAAATGAAAATCTGGCAGAAACTGTCCTGGACCATTTTATAAGATTCAAAGAGAAATCCCTTATTTTATCAGAGAAAACAGAAATCTAAACTTAAAAATCTCATCTGTGAATCCAAACACTCTCTACACTTTATAATATTTCATTGCTGCATATGAAGGGGATTACTAGTTACTACATATAAAAGTGAACTTTTGTTTGTACAGTGTCATAGAAAAAAGTCCCAGTTGCTGCAAAAGAAGCAGGTTATTGCACCTGAATCTGAAAAAGATACTTCGTTTTGATTGCAGAGTTGTCATTCAAAACTGGTTTGGCCTTAGGAACATGAAATCCGAGGTTCAGAACCTAAAATAAAAATTATATCATGTCCCAAGAATCAAATAACAGAGAATTTATCATTTAGGTCCAATCTACGTTATTCCCTTGATGATTGTTTTTTAAATACATACAAAAAGTTTAAAAAGGAAGAGATCATATTGAGTGGATCACTAAACACCTCTAGAGTCGTGAAGAAAAGGATAAATGATCGCATTGAAATTGAATTCCATAAGGAAAAAGAAAGAGAGCAATCTTATATTCAGGTCAATTGACATACTCAAAGAGCCTAAAGAGTTGACCCTCTTGAGGCGATTGACAATGGGGCTTCCCCAGCTCCTATCATCGCCATTACACTTCAAATCCACTACTTCCACAAATGAACACCCCACTTCCCGTCTCTCCAGACTTGTCCTTGTGCTTCCCGCACCCCCCTTTTCGCCATCCCCTACCTCCCTAGCCGCACTAAGCATCGGGGTTCGAAACTCACCTCCCCTATCCTTTCTATGTTGGCATTATGGCACAGATTTGGTGCTATGGCACAGGTGTTGTCCTTGATGGCAACTCTCCTTGGTAACAGATCTCAGTTCAGCCACTCAAAGAGAAGAAAAAGGCATATATGCAGGTTAATCTAAACAAAGATGCGTATACACGCGGGTTATACGTTGAAAAAGCACGTATATGTTGGGGATCATACTTTTGGTCCATGGTAGTTAGTCCTTGGGATTTGAACCTATGTTTTGGACCATGGCATCTCGACAGATGCGTTGATCCTTAGTTTTGGGTTCATGGTATTGAAATGTTATGGTTTTGGACCATGGTATTGAGGAAGGCCTAAGACTATAAAAGAGGAAGGAGATCATGTGGCAAATGATCATCCACATTATTATTAAATATATGATAAAGTGCTAGAGCTGGTATATTGGTAATTGGGTTGTGATTTAGATCTGGATCTGAATGAAGGAGGAACCTTAGCGCAAAAGGAAGGATAAGTTCTATTCATGGGTCATAATCTTTAAGCTTGAATGATAACATGTTTAAATGATTTTGATCTGCCAGATGTGGCGCTTGCTTGATCTATAAGTCTGATAATCTGGGTTAATTAGTGATTGTATATCTGAAAGAGTGAATTATCCTTTATAGATCTGTACGCAGGTTCAGTGAAGCGAAGGCGCGTATACACGCAGGTTCAGTGAAGTCATAATGCGTATACCTATTTGTTTCATACGCAGAAGCATACGCACACATCTTTCAGGCTGATAAAGTAGCGTATATGTTTTAAACTATGATCTTGCTACTTCTGTTCATTGCTGCTATGTTCTGGGTTCTGTTTTGGTGTGTGGTTTCTGGTACTGTGTTTTGAGTACAACTATGAGAGAGATATCTACTTGATTCAGATCTAATTGGTGAAAGGTGATTGGTTGATGGATAAATTCTTAATGGTCAATTGATGCTCATGGATCCAGTCTGAAAATTTATGAAACGTGGTCCCTGGAAGAAAGAGAAGGTTGTAGCCTTCTGTAGGCCAGCACGTACGTACTAGTATCTTGACTAGTGCAAGAGCTAAAGGGGGTTCTATCTCCCGGAGAAGCTGGAAAATGAGAGAGAGTTGTAGCTCTCTGCAGGTTGCAGCCTGCGTACTGGTAAAGGACTGCACCAGTACATTGTAAACATAAGTTTCTAATTGAAGAAAGATAGAGACGAATTGCAGCAGGTGGTTTTCACCCACATTGGGTTTCCACATTATATCTTGTGTTCTTGTGTGTGATTGTCTTTCCTCTCTATTTTACTGTCTCTAGTTACTGGTTATTTGATTCTGCATCAGAGATTAACAATCATCATCAGAAAGTTAAAGTAAATTAAAAAAATTCTTTGTATACGCAGGTTTCCTTCTGAATAGTTGCGTATATAGGTGGGTTTAATTAACTGAAGTAGCGTATACAATTTGGTTTTAGAAAAGGAATATTTGACTTGATAATACTGATTCACCCCCCCTCTTAGTATTATTTCCAACAATTGGTATTAGAGCAAGTCCTTCTGAAGGAGCTTGATCGCTTGAAGGAAGATCTTTCATCATGAGCAACTACGAGAGGGAAGCATCAATCAGGCCACCGGTTTTTGATGGGACAAACTTCGTACACTGGAAGGTAAGAGTTACTGCCTATCTTCAATCTCTGGGTACTGAAGTCTGGGATATCATAGAAACAGGGTATACTTTTCCAGCATCAACTCCCACAGATCCGACTGAGAAGAAGAAATATGAAACAAATGCAAAGGCGGTCAATACTCTATTGGGTTGTCTATCACAATATGAATTTGTCAAAGTCATGCAGTAGAAATATGCTAAGGAAATATGGGACAAGATTGCTCTGAGCTACGAAGGAGATGATTAGGTAAAACGAGAAAAACTTCAAACCCTCAAAATTCAATATGGAAATCTCAGAATGTATAATGATGGAAGTGTGGCTAACTATTTTCTTCGTGTAGATGAGATTGTTAATTGTATGAAAAATTTGGGTGAGAAGTAAAGGAAGCTATTGTAGTTGAAAAAGTTCTAAGATCTTTGTCCCCTAGGTTTGAATCTAAAGTTTCTGCAGTAGAAGAAAAGGAGAATCTTCAAAACCTTAAAATGTCACAGCTGCATGGAATTCTAACTGCTTATGAGATGAGGAAAGGAGGACCATCAGATAGGAGAGAAGCTACCCTCAAAGCATCTGGCAAAGGAGACTACTATGAGTCTGGACACATATCAGAAGAAGAAGAAGAATCAAATTTTGTCAAAAATCTTCAACGGGGCACTGGACGATTCCTAGGTAAGTTACCATTCAAATGCTTTGTTTGTGGAAGAGTAGGTCACTATGCTGCCAAATGTCCTCACAAGGATAAGATTGACAAGGGGAAGGAACCTGTTAGAAGGTACAAGAAACAAAATGCAAATAAGAAAAGCTACTACACTCATGAAGATAGTGATGGACTATCAAATAGCGATGAAGATGAACGAGGTAATCACTATAAACTTTTAATGGCTTTTGAAGATGAGGATTACATGGATGCTATATATATGGATGGTTTTTATGAAGAAATTTCTAGACTCAAAAGATGTTTAGAGGAAAGGGATATGATCATTGATACTCTACAAACTCAACTTGATGAAAAAGAAAAATCTCTTGAGAAGTTAGAATGTGAAATTGTTGGCCTTAGAAAAGAAATTGAGAAAACAAAGGCCCTTAATCTTAAATTTGTTAAGGGATCTGAAACTCTGGATGAGATTATCAATGTGCAACTTTCCCCTCTAATCAAGACAGGTCTGGGGTATAATGGAGAAGCATCTCAAGCTTCCACCTCTAAAATGTATCTTGATGCAGCAAGAAGGAGTGAGAAATGGCCTAATAGAAATCATCAGGTAAATCAGGGACAGTCTTCCTCAAGGACGAACAAATACTATCAAGAAAATCAGGGGCATGCTACCTTAAGGACAAACAAAAGCTACAACCAACCACAGGTAAAATCTTCCCAATTTTCTTCAAGAATAGATGGCAGTAGAAACTACAATCGGTTGGATGATAGTTGCAGAAATTTCTTCAATGGCCAAAGTTTTTCTTGCCATAACTTTGGTCACAAAGCAGCTCAATGTGTTGCCTATAAGACAATCATGACTAGAGAAGCTCAAAAACGAAGAAGTATGCCTGCAATCATGAAGAGGACCTATAACAACTTCTCTGCACTTGAAAGTGAAATTGAATGTTCTATTTGTAATAATTTTTGTCATGAAGATTCTGAATGCAGGAGCAAGTTTTGGAAGACAACTCAGAACGAACATACCTCAAGTGCCAAAACATGGAGAATGAAGGAACCGCAACCAGAAAGATGTGGGATAGCTTTATATGCGGAAGGACAGGAAAATCAATGGTACATCGGCAGCGGATGCTCGAAGCATATGACAGGTGATAAAGAAAAACTTGAATCATATACTACTTTAGAAAAAGGAAAGAAAGTTTCTTTTGGAAATGATACTCTAGCATCCATAAAAGGAAAAGGCATTGCTCAGTTGAAAGAGGATGTCAAAGCTGGAAATGATTTATATGTTGATGGCTTGAAGCATAATCTATTGAGTGTCAGTCAGATGTACGATAATGGAACCGATGTGATATTTTGATCAGATGGGTGTAGTGTTTGTGATCTTGATACAGGAGAAACAGTTATCAAAGGCAAAATAACTCCAAATAATCTATACATATTTGAAGAAGGAGAACAACAATGTTACTTGAGCAAGAATGATGAACACTGGTTATGGCACCAGAGGTTGGGGCATCTAAGCTTTTCACAAATAAGGAAAGCATGCAAGTATCAGGCTGTTCGTGGTCTTCCAGATATCAAAATTCCAGACAACACCATATGAAAATCATGTCAGTTTGGGAAGTAAACCAGAACTAACTTCCCTGAGAAGGAAGGATCAGCTAGCAGGCCTCTTGAGCTATTTCATACAGATGTATGTGGTCCATTCAGGAAAAGGTCACTTCGAGGAGAAGAATACCTTATATTATTCATCGATGACTTCTCCAGGATGGTTTGGTTAGGACTTATGAAGCACAAGGACGAAGCATTCGAAAAATTCCAATCCTTCAAAGCCTTGGTTGAAAATGAATCAGATTACAAAATTAAGTGCCTCAGGTCTGACAGAGGTGGGGAGTTTACCTCAAATGAATTTTTTGATTTTTGTGAAGAGCATGGAATAAGAAGGGAATTCTCTAAAGCAAGGACTCCTCAGCAAAATGGAGTAGCAGAAAGGATGAACAAAACAATCCAACAAATGGCCCGTGCTATGCTTGATGAGTCTGGAACTCCCGCAACCTTCTGGGGTGAAGCTACATATGCTGTGGTTGTTATTCTCAACAAAACAAATGTCCGAGTGAACAACACTCAAACTCCACATGAGCTCTGGTATGGTAAAACTCCTTAGGTAAAGCATTTCAAAATTTTTGGGAGTAAATGCTATATTAAGAATACGAATGAACATCTTGGAAAACTTGAACCTAGAGTGGATGAAGGCATTCTCCTTGGATATTCTCCCTACAGAAAAGCATATAAGTGCTATAATAAAAGACTTGGAAGAATTGTTGACAGCATTGACGTAGTGGTTGATGAAAAAGGATACATCCCCAGGCAAGTAAATCATGAAGATATCGAAGAAGATGAAGACTACTCTCCAAATCAGACAGATGATGAAGAAGAACCTCAAGAGGCACCAGAGGAACAGATAAGGATAGAAGAGAATACTCCATCTAGGTATGTTCAGAAGAATGATCCTGAATCTCAGATTTTGGGGCAGAAGGAAGCAGGTGTACAAACTAGAAGAACAATTGCAGAAGCCTCAAGCTATTTGGAATTGCTCTCCTCCACTGAGCCACAAAACGTAAAAGAGGCATGCAAAGATGAAAGCTGGGTCAAGGCAATGGATGAAGAACTTGAGCAGATTGAAAAGAACAACACTTGGGAGTTGGTTCCTAGACCAAAAGATAAGAATGTCATAGGGACAAAATGGATCTTTAAGAACAAGTTGAATGAGAATGGGGAAGTTATTAGAAACAAAGCCAAACTTGTTTGTAAAGGGTATGCTCAACAAGAAGGGATAGATTTTGAAGAAACTTTTGCTCTGGTTGCTAGACTTGAGGCTATCCGAATGTTCCTTGCTCTCTCAAGCTATCAGAATTTCAAAGTTTTTCAAATGGATGTGAAATCTGCCTTTCTGAATGGGGACTTAGAAGAAGAAGTGTACATTGAGCAACCAGATGGTTTCATCCTTGGGAACGATCCAAATCTTGTATGCAGACTGAAAAAGGCTCTCTATGGTCCTAAACAAGCTCCAAGAGCTTGGTACTACCGATTGGACAAATATCTTCATCAACAAGGTTTTTCAAAAGGATCAGCAGATAGCAATCTTTATTTAAAAATTGAAAATGACAAATTCCTAATACTTGTTGTGTATGTAGATGAAATTATCTTTGGCAGCAATGAATAAGCTACGAGTCAAAGCTTTGCCTTGGTGATGGAGAAAGAATTCGAAATGTCGTTGCTTGGAGAACTGACATACTTTCTTGGATTGCAAATCCAACAAAATGAAGGTAGGATTTTCTTGTCCCAAACCAAGTATCTTAAGCAGATATTGAAGAAATATGGCATGGAAGATGCAAAACCAGTATGTACCCCCATGGTCACAGGATGCAGCCTCAGTGCAAATGATGAATCAGCAGCAGTGCATCAACCAACCTACATGTCTATGATTGGAAGTCTACTTTATTTGACAGGTACCTGACCAGAAATCATGCATGCAGTGGGAACAGTTGGAAGATTTCAGGCAAATCCAAAGGAAACTCATCTTCAGGCAGTGAAGAGAATTTTCAAATATCTTCAAGGAACTCAAAACTATGGCTTATGGTATCCTAGAGATTCACATCTCACACTTCATGCTTATACAGATGCAGATTGGGCTGGAAGCGTGGATGACAGGAAGAGCACAAGTGGTGGTGAATTCTTTATGGGGTCCAGATTAGTATCTTGGTTCAGCAAGAAACAAAGTTTGATTGATTTATCTACAGTTGAAGCAGAATATGTGGCTGCTGCATCTTGTTGCACCCAACTTCTATGGATGATGCAGACTTTGCAGGATTTTCAAATCACTTGTACACCACCTATCTCCATCTTATGTGACAATACAAGTGCAATCAGCATTTCAAAGAACCCAGTCATTCATTCAAAGACCAAGCACATACTGATAAAGTATCACTTTCTCCGAGAACAAGTATTGGAAAAAAAGGTTAAATTGGAGTATGTTCCTTCTAAGGAATAAGTAGCTGGTATTCTCACCAAACCACTGCCCAGGGAAACTTTTGAATATCTCAGACATAAGCTGGGAGTAGTTGATGTATCATCTTGCTGTTAAATCTTGTCTATTTCAAGAGAAAAATGGGTGTACATGTGTTGGATGAGGAGGATCTGCGTACATATGCTGGGTTTTGCAGAGAAAGTCACGTATATGGAGGCTTGATGGATTTCAGAAGGAGCAGGCTCTGGTTGATAATATTATGATGTGGGTTTGGCAGAGACCATCCGGCACAGGTTCAGGGGGAGTAGATAATCTTCTAATAATGCATTGTTGGCATTATCTTAGAAGCTTTTGATTCTGGTTCATAGCTGTTGATTGATTTTAGGTGGAACAGAGGCAGAGGGAGAACAGAAGGAAATCTTGGTTGCTGATCTGAACGATGTTTGTCAGTTGCTGCTGCTATCAGTTGTTGGTGACTTTCATAAGTCATATATTTCGTCTCTATGTCATGTATCTCTTTCTTACATGGTGTCAAGGTCATGTAATGACTTATATTGGTTTCCCCACTACGCCTGGGATGAAGATGTAATGTATTTGGTCATCATATGTAAATTTCTGATGTATTCCCACTTGGTTGGGTGGATGATCCCCACTTGGTTGGGTGATGGATGTACGTATTGAGTCTTTTGGTGATACTAAGGTCCTTTATGATGCATAAGTCTTGGTTCTTCTTGAAGAATATCTTTTTGCAGATCTTGCCTACAGTCAGGGGGAGCATGGTCAGCTCAGCAGAACAGAGACTTCAGCATGTACTCAGGGGGAGCACAACCCTTTTTCCCTTGATGACAAAGGGGGAGAGATCTTGGTGTTGCCATCAAGTCCAAAGGGGGAGATTGTTGGCATTATGGCGCAGATTTGGTGCTATGGCACAGGTGTTGTCCTTGATGGAAACTCTCTTTGGTAACATATCTCAGTTCAGGCACTCAGAGAGAAGAAAAAGACATATACGCAAGTTCATCTAAACAAAGACGCGTATACACACGGGTTATACGCTGAAAAAGAGTGTATATGTTGGGGATCATACTTTTGATCCATGGTAGTTAGTCCTTGGGATTTGAACCTATGTTTTGGACCATGGCGTCTCGTCAGATGTGTTGATCCCTAGTTTTATGTTCATGGTATTGAAATGTTATGGTTTTGGACCATGGTATTGAGGAAGGCCTAAGTCTATAAAAGAGGAAGGAGATCATGTGGCAAAGGATCATCCGCATTATTATTGAATATCTGATAAAGCGCTAAAGTTGGTATATTGGTAATTGGGTTGTGATGTAGATCTGGATCTGAATGAAGGAGGCATATTAGCGCAAAAGAAGGATAAGATCTATTCATGGGTCATAATCTTTAAGATTGAATGATAGTATCTTTATATGATTTTGATCTGCTAGATGTGGCGCTTGCTTGATCTATAAGTCTGATAATCTGGGTTATTTAGTGATTGAATATCTGAAAGAGTGAATTATCCTTTATAGATCTGTATGCAGGTTCAGAGAAGCAAAGGTGTGTATACACGTAGTTTCAGTAAAGTAATAATGCGTATACGTAGGTTGTTTCATACTCAGATGCGTATGCACGCAGGTTTCAGGCTGTTGAAATAGCGTATATGCTTTAAGCTGTGATCTATCTGCCTCTATTTGTATCTATTGTGTTCTGGGTTCTGTTTCTGTTGTGTAGTTTCTGGTACTGTGTTTTGGGTACAGCTGTTAGAGAAGTATCTACTTGATTCAGATCTAATTGGTGAAAGGTGATTGGTTGATGAAGAAATTCTTGATGATTGATTAAACTTCATGGATCCAGTGTGAAAACCTATGAAACATGGTCCCTGGAAGAAAGAAAAGGTTGTAGCTTTCTATAGGCCAGCACCTACGTACTAGTATCTTGGCTAGTACAAGAGCTAAAGGGGGTTTTAGCTCCCTTCTAGGAGAAGCTAGAAAACAAGAGAGAGTTGTAGCTCTCTGCAGGTTGCAGCCTGCGTACTGGTAAAGGACTGCACCAGTACATTGTAAACAGAAGTTTCTAATTTAAAGAAAGATAGAGACGAATTGCAGCAGGTGGTTTTCACCCACATTGGGTTTCCACCTTATGTCTGGTGTTTCTGTGTGTGATTATCTTTCTGCTCTGTTTTACTATCTCTGGATACTGTTATTTGATTCTGCATCACTGATTAACAATCATCATCAGAAAGTTAAAGTAAATTAAAAGTTTGCTTTGTATACGTGGGTTTCCTTCTGAATAGTTGCGTATATACACGGGTTTAATTAACTGAAGTAGCGTATACAATTTGGTTTTAGAAAAGGAATAATTGACCCGATAATACTGATTCACCCCCCCTCTCAGTATTATTTCCAACAATGGAGGGGGCTGGGAGAGAATGGAGAAAGAGGAAGGAAGAGAGAGAGAGGATTTTTTAGAGAGAAAGTGAGAGAGAGGGAGAGAGATATGAAGTTGGAGGGGGGGAGAGAGGGATGGAAGAACAATTACATAAAGAGATAGAGGTGGAGAGAGAGAGTGAGTGACATGGGAGAAATGGAGAGAGAGCGAGGAAGAGAGGAGAGGAGGGGAGAGAGAGAAAATGAGATCAGAGAGAAAGAGAGAAGGGGAAAAGAGAGAAAGAAAGAGACACACACAAATATGGGTGGTGGAGAGAGTGAGAGAGAGAGGAGAGAGGGAGGGAGACAATGACATAGTTGGAGGGTAGATAGAGAGTAATGGGGGGAGAGATAGAGGGAGGTGGGAGAGAAAGGGAGAGAGGAGAGGGAAAAGGAGACATGGAAAGAGATAGAGAGAGATGAGTAAGGGAATAAGAAAGACATAGAGAGACAAAGGTAGAGAGGGAGAGAGAGGGAATGAAAAGTGAGAGTTGGAGAGAGAGCATGAAGAAGAGAAGAGGGTGAGAGAAGAGAGAAAGGAGAGAGAGAGGGAGAGAAGGTGAAGAGAGAGAGAGAGAGATAAGGGGAAGAGATAAAGGGAGAGGGAGAGAGATAAGGAGAGATAAATATGAATAGAGAGTGTGTATATTTGGGGGGTAAGATAGAGAGACCAAGAAGAAGAGATGAAGGGAGAAAGAAATATAGAGGGAGGTGGGTAAGAGGAAATAAGATAAAGATATAGAAAGGGAGGGAGGGTGAGATAGATAAATATGGAGAGAGAGTGTGTATGTTTTGGGGGGTGAGATAGAGAGACAAAGAAGGAGAGATGGAGGGAGATATCGATATAGATAATGGGGGGAGAGAGATGGAATACGGGAGAGAGAGAGAGGGAGGGAGCAACGAAGAGAGAGAGAGAGGGAGGGAGAAATGAAGGGATAGAGAGAGAGGGAGGTAACAATGGAGAGAGAGGGGAGGGGAGGGGGAGATAGAGAAGGAGAGAGGGAAAAAGAAAGAAATGCATAGAGATAAATATAGATATTAGAAAGTATTATATAATATTGAAAATTATTAAGCATAGAGGAAGAGGAAGCAAGGATTTTACAATGTTGTTGACACTGCGATAAACACCCTCCAAAATTTAATCTACACTTGAATTTTAAAGCCTTCCAATGATCTAACGATCTATTTTCCTCATGATCAATGAATTTTATGCTAAGTGTTTAAGTCTTCTTCTCAGTTTTTTAGTGTCGAAGTCGCTTGCATACACATGTTCAGTCTGTAACAAGTTTGTGATTGTATTATTTTATGCAAAAATGAATAGGCATTACATAGTCCATCAAGGTAGTGTTTGTACAATTTTCGGCCTATGACAACAATGAGTGTGCACTTTTAATTGACAATCTCTCACTTTTGGTTGTGATTGTACTTTTATCACTTCTATGCACCTTCACTTTTTCAAGTGTCACTTAAATCTTTATGACTATCTCTTTCACCTATTTTCACTTTAGTAAGTGTTTCTTTCATGTTATCTTCACTCTGGCATGTGTCACTTTCAATGTTGTTTTCATTTTTCAATTATCATTGCAAATGTCTTTGGCATGAAAAGCATCAAACATTACAAAAATATATTTTTGGCCTATTTTGATGGGTAGCCTTCGTGTCAATGAGTTATTATTATCATATAGACATGTATCACACTCAATCCCAAAATTTCAAGCACTATTGTACAAGCGTTGTCGCAAATTATACTTTTTATGTCGCACTTGGGGCAAGTCATCGCAATGTCATCACATTAAGGGAGGTATGTTGTTCATGTGTTCTACGTTATCAATGTTACGTCGTAAACTATTCTAAGTGTGTGATCATGCTAAAGTCTTGTCCTTATTCGGTTTGGTGTTATTGATCCCACACTTAGCCAAACATGTAAAAGTTCCTACAATACTAACTTGGTCTCACTTAGACCTCTTCAAATGTGCACTGCACAGGCTCAGTCCTTAAGCTTCAACAATGCATCTTGGAACTAAACAATGCATAGTCCTTTCCTTTTGAAATTGCGCACTCGCAGTCTCAGTGCTCAACATTGACCCCCTAAGCTCTGAACTATGCAACCCTGCTTCCTAGTCAGTCTCTTGTTATGTATTATGAAGGCCGAGTCATCAATGTTTATCCTTGAGTCCCTAATTTGTGCAACTACGCAATCCGTTAATCAATATCCCTCTAGAATTGTGCATTGTGCAGTGTCAAGGCTCAAGGCTTCTTCCTTGACCTCCATAACTGCATAGTCTCTTCATTCAGTCAACATTTTATGTGCACTATGCATTCTCAAGTAGCAAGCCTCAGCCCTTATATCTTAAACTATGCAATCCCTAAGCCTATGTCCCTCTAGAACTACATAGTGGGGAACCTTAAGCCTCAATCCTCTAACTTGGCCCCTTGAGCCCCTCAACTGTTGAGGTTTCTTTCCTTAGCCAGCCTGAACTGTGCATTGCATAGTATCAAAGCTCAGTTTGTGCCCAAGAATCTCCTTAGCTAGCAATTACGCAATCCTTGAACCTGTATCTCATCATATAACCCACTTTGTTACCGGGAATAGTGTCCACTCAGAGCTGTTATTCCCACTAAGACTGGTAGCTATCTTAGAAACAAACAAGTAAAGTCTACTTTCGCTCTCCTTTATGGAAATAGATAAGAGTGGAACAAAGGACACCAACCTTAGTCTTGCACTTGGTTTCCTTGCTTGATTCCTCTCCTTCATGATAGATCTTTGTCGCTTCTTCTTCGTCTGCCCAGCTTCAAATAGCACCTATGGAATCAAAGCAGCATACTACTATTGAAGAACATAGATCTATAATCATAAATAACACAGGACTAGATATGTGTTAACCGTACAAATGCATATATAATCAAACATACAAGAATATGGAGGAAAACTTGAATAGCTTTATTAAGATCAAGAATAGCAAGAGGATTACAACCATATGTTCTGACCCACCATTATCCTCCAGCAAAAAAGCCCTTCTTCACCTCAAGTAAAGCTTAGATCACCCAACACTATGAAGTTACACAAGAAAACCAACAACACTTCTCTACAAGATACAAGATTCCAGCCTTTGGATCTCTGTGATGAGGGATCCATATATAGATGATTGTAGGGGGGTGAGTCATCCTTTAGGGTTTTGATTAGTGTCTTCTCTCTAATAGTTCTTGATTCCACTTGGACACTGATGATCTCTTACTCATCCCTGGTCGAAAACAGAGAGGCAAGTGTCAGAGGGGAAGCTTCTGGAAGATTCCATGATCTTCCACCTCACAAATTGTCCCTGCCATTTGTCCATTCCCGACCATCGCACCCTACAGTGGGGCCATTCAGTATGCATCACACCCTTTACACTGGAAAGGTGATATGCATCACATCCTCTGCACTGGGTATTCAATATGGTCCAGTTTTGACCATTTCTGAGCAGTGTTTAGTGGAGAAGTTTTGGGAGATGATGTAATCATCTGACCTTGTTCCTTTAGGCAGTGAAGCAGCACTTTTAGGGACTTAGAAGCCCTCCATTTATGGACATTTATGATTGGGGTTGTAGTGCCCCAAAATGTCTATAACATTTGCCCCCTAAAGCATGAGGTCATTAATCTTTTGATGTCAGGTGAAATGCTTTACCATGAGGATCCGAAGTTTTTTCGAGCTGGGAGCCGACTTGTAATAAGATACAATACAATACATTATCTTGACAACATTTTTTCATGATCTAGCTGAGGTGGGAATTCCCATGCTTAGCTTTATAAATTCATTTTCATGTACATAGGACATAAATCGTCTGTGTGGCAGACCGATGATTCGGACTCATCATCCTTTGATTTGGATGATCATCTGTTCGACAATGATGTACATTTGATGTCTTTATATTCTTGAATATATCGCAGCCTGGATGGATGAAACTAGATCTGGGGTCTTC
>APFE031516678.1:0-14308 GCA_000404065.3 Pinus taeda | reverse complement strand
ATAAACAAATGTCCCTCAAGCAAGCTAAGAATGATAATAAATTATCACCAAAGTATTATGGTCCATACAAGGTGTTGTAAAATATTGGTACTATGGCATACAAATTGTAGCTTCGTGCTGCTTCCCGAGTGCATCCAGTTTTCCATGTTACATGCTTAAAGAAGGTTATAGGTGACAAGCTCCTAGTTCAAACAATATTTCCAGAACTTGACGAGGAAGGAAAAATCATATTGGAACTTGAAACAATCACAGAAACAAGAACTGGACAGCTATGAAATCGATCAATTTTGGAGTATCTCATCAAGTGGAAGCACTTACCCACTGAAGATTCCACATGGGAGGATGCAAATTTTATACAGAATAATCCAGAACTACTCAAGCGTTGAGGAAAACACCTTTTTTGAAGGATAGGGGCATGCTAGGTCCCAATAATACTAGTGATTCCCCCATTACTATTTTCATTGTAGCCCTTATTGTTATTGTTGTGACCCTATTGTCCCCACATTGTTATTATTGTGCCCCATAGAATCCCACTATTGTTATTGTTGTGCCCTTATATTATTATTGTTATGCCGACTTTGATTATATTGTGACCCCTTAGAATCTTATATATAGAAATGAAATTTTTTCATTTGTATCATCCAAGAATTATTCATTTGTGTAATGCAAAGGAGGTTGGCCCCTCGAAGAGGCTGATTTTGAAGTCAGTGCTCTATCTTTTCTTCTATTTTGTGAGCTAGTTGCATAACATGTGGCATCACTTTACTCTACTTAACCAATTCATAATCTGTTAGGTCCCTATACTACTAGTGTAACCCCTTATTATTATTAGTGCAACCCCATTATTATATTGTTGTGCCCATGTAGTACCCATATTGTTATTATTGTGCCCCATAGAAGCCCACTAATTGATATTTGTTGTGCCCTTACATTATTTTATGTTCATGTCAGCTTCTCAATTATATTATGACCCTTTAGAACTTACTATATATAGAAAGGAGGCCTTGTCATTTGTATCATCCACAGAATTGTTCATTTTTGTAATGTAAAGAGGTTTTCCACTCGAAGAGGCTTTTCTAAGTCATTGATCTATCTTTTCTATCTTTTTGTGAGCAAGTTTCATAACATTTGGTATCAAAAGCTTTGGATTCTAGGGTTTCACTACTCCAACATGTCATCCAGAATTTCATCGAAGACATGTCATCATGGAATTTTCTCTATAATGTTTTCCCTACGAAGTTTTAGAAGCTAAAAAAAAAACCATTTTAGAAGAAATCGATCTGAACCTCAGGTCAGAATTTCAGATCTTGTCTCGCTATATTTTCGGATATATGATTTGAGGAAGTTAGGGATTTTTGCAGACTCTCGAATTACATCCTAAATAGGTGACCTTGGGAAAATCATCATAACTTTCTCTCTAAGCATCAAATTGAAATTTCGTAAGAAGTTGAAAAAAGAGTACGGAATTTATTTTGTTTGGGTATAATTCTCAGAACCTAAGGTTGAAAAAGTGATACATGGCATGTCGTACAAGTTCACTCTACTAAACTAGTCTATAACTAGGTCATTGCGAGAGATTGGGAATAAACCTTTCTTCAGGAATCCAATTGCGATCAGATTTGCGAATTTAGAAAGAAGACTCAAAGGGCTATTATAGGCCAAAATTACTGAACTTAAAGATCCAAAATTACAGAGTTACAGTCGTTTCAAGATTGATCTCATAAAATCAAGAAAAAGTAAGATGAGGAAGTTTGATGGCAAGGATCCGGTAAATTGGATACTACGGATGGAGAAATATTTTGATCTACATGGTGTATTATTCTTGCAAAAGGTACGTATTGCATCTAACTATTTAGAACTGAATCAATTTTTATGGTCTAAAGGGCTTTGTTCTTGTAAATCACTTGTCACATGGTCAATTTTCACGGAGGAAATCATAGCACATTATGAGGATACAAATAGCAACACCTTCTTTAGCCAATTGATAAATCTCAAACAAAAGGATTCAATGGTAGAACACATTGAGGACTTTAAAAAATTGAATATAAGGGTAAATGATATTCTAGAGAAGCAAAAGAGAAATAGTTTTATCTATGCCATGGAAGCTGATATCGATGGTATGAAATCATATTGGAAGAAAGGAATGGAAGATTTGAAGAAATAAATGGAAGGTTTGAAGGGAGGAGGGACAAATTTGCTACAAGAAAGGCCTCCTAATGACAAAAAGGATCAAGAAACATCAAAAGAAGTGGATATACACTAGGAACCAACCATAGATTAAGAAAAAATGAATCAGACCATATCTTGTATTGCAGTGGCAAGAATTACCACTCCTCAAACTCTCAAGATAGAAGGTCATATAAGAAGAAGATGGTTCAAGTAGTGAAATACCAGGAAGAAAAGTATCAAGAAACATGAAAAGGAAAGGATACTCACCAAGAACCGACCCCAAAGAAAGAAGAAATGAATCCGACCATATCTTGTAATGTATTGGTCGGAATTACCACTCCTCAAACTATAAAGATAGAATGACATATCAAGAAGAAAAAGGTAATAATGTTGATTTATTCAGGTAGTACCCATAATTTTATTCATTGTAAGATATCTAAGGAATTGAATTGCTTCCTATATCCAACACCAGAGTGTCAAGTGAAAGTTGTAAGTGGAGGAACCATAAATTTCTCTGGAAAGTGCCATTACATCAAGCTATCCATGGGAGAATATGTATTGAATAGCCCAATGCTTTCCATTCCAATGGGCGGTGCTGATGTTGTACGAAGAGTCCAATGGCTACAATCCTTGGGTACAACAAATTTTAATTTTTAAGAACTTTTCATTAAATTTTCTTCGAACGGAAAGAAAGTTGAATTAAGGGGTATCACATTGAAACCAGGAAAGATAATTAGCTCCAACGGAATGACAAAGCTTCTAAAGAAAGAACAATGAGGCATAATTGCACAATTATGTTTGCTAATGGTTCCCACAACAAAATCATCTTTTTATTTAGATCTCCAAAAAGTCTTGGACAATCATTCCAAGGTATTTGAGACTCCCAAAGGTCTCCCACGTATTCGTGATCATGATCATGCTATTCATTTGATTCCAGGAAGTGTTCGTCCAAACATTAGGCCTTATAGATATCCATATGCCCAAAGGAGTGAAATTGAACATATGGTTGCAGAAATGGTAGAGGTTGGTATAATTATCCAACCAAATTTCATAAGAAAAAGCAAGGGATGAATGGAAGAATGGCAGAGCACGGTGGGAACTCATTCCAAAGTTGCCGAAGATCTCATTTCAACAATATTGCCAGAACTTGACAAGGAAGGAAAAATCATATTTGAACCTGAAGCGTTCACAGAACCGAGAAGTCGATAGCTACAAAATCGATCAATCAGAGTATCTCATGAAGTGGAAGAACTTACCCGCTGAAGATTCCACATGGAAGGATGATAATTTTATACAGAAGCATCCAAAACTACTCAAGCATTGAGGACAACACTTTTTGAAGGAGAGGGGCATGCTAGGTCCCTATACTACTAGTGTAACCCCTTATTGTTATTAGTGCAACCCCCTTATTATATTGTTGTTCCCATGTAGTACTCGTATTGTTATTATTCTGCCCCATAGAAGCCCACTATTGTTATTGTTGTGCTCTAACATTATTATTGTTATGTCGGCTTTGATTATATTATGACCTTTTAGACTCATATATATAGAAAGGAGGTCTTGTCATCTGTATCATCCAAGAATTGTTCATTTGTGTAATGTAAAGGAGTTTTCCCCCTCAAAGAGGCTTATTTCTAAGGCATTGATTTATCTTTTCTATCTTTTTGTGCGCTAGTTTCATAACATAATCGGGTCATCATGGGAGATTTGGCATAACTCTTTCTTGAATAATCCAATCTTGGTATTACTTGTGGGGTTGAAAAGAAGACTCAAAGAGCTACCACAAGATAAAATTTTAGATCATGGAGATCCAAAATTATAGAGATACAATAGTTTCAATATCGAGCTCCTAAAAAGAAAGAAAAATGTATGTATTTTTTTAAAATTTGCATAACTCTTGCTTGAAAATCAGTTTAAATTTATTCAAAAGGCACAGTGAAGCATAAATATCATTGTTTGATTCCACAATGCTTTGAAACAAAAAAAAAAAAACACACCTCGTAAAAAACCATAAAGATCTTCTATGACACACAAAGAAGAGGAAGAAATGTAATATGATTTATTAAAATTATGAGACCAAGTGCAATAAATTTCGCCCTAACAAAAACTAGCATAATTACATTTATTTAAATAATATAACGAGCACAACTACATTTATTTAAATAAATGTGGTTGATATATGCAAATGTGCGTATATCAATCACATGCACAGTGATATTAGTAAATGTGGTTGAAAAATGCTAATAGACATTAATGTTATATATTTTATATGAATATTGACAAATAATTAAAATTAAATATTCTTAAAAAATAATATTATATTTAAAAATTATCAATAATAATAATAATAACAATAAAACTAAGGGTTTTAATAAATCAGGGATGTGTATTATAAAACCTACTTATTAAAACCCATGGATTATTTAATAATAATAATACATTATAGTATTATTATATTATTAAACCCAAAAGATTAATATTTTAAATCTAAGAGATTAATATTATTATTAATTAATACTAGCAATAATATTGATTAACAATAATAATATCAATAAACTGAAGGGATTAATATTGTAAACCCTTGGGTTAAAAAATCAAAGCGATTAGTATTATAAACCCAAGGGTTTAACAAACTCAAGGGTTCAATATTATAAACCCAAGAGATTAATGAACCCAACAAATTATTGATATTATATACCTAAGGTATTATTAAATTCAAGGAATATTAATATTATAAGCCCAAGAGATTAATAAACCAAAGGGATTAATATTATAAATCATCAAGATTAAAAACCGAAGGGATTAATATTATAAACCCTAGGGTATGACAAACCAGATAAATATTATAAACCCAAGGGATTAACGAACCCAACAAATTAATAATATGATAAACCGAAGGGATTAGTAAACCCAACAGATTAATATTATAGATCCTAAGGATTAAAAACATAAGGGATTAATATTATAAATCCAATGGATTAATATTCTAAACCCTAGGGATTATAAACCGAAGGGATCAATATTATAAATGCTAGGGATTGAAAATCAAAGGGATTATTATTTTAAACTGAACCAATTAACAAAGCCAAGATATGATCAATATTATAAACTCGAGTGATGAATGAACCAACTAAATTAATAATATTATCAACCCAAGATGACAACCATTTGACTGTGACAAACATTGTCACAAGATGACAACCATTGGATCTATTAATCCCTTGGATTTATATTATTAATCCCTCGGGTTGATAAACATTGTGACAACTATTGTACAAAAATCAAGCCAACGTCACATTGTGACAAACATTGTTGCAAGGAGACAAGCATAGTTGCAAGGAAACAATGTTACATTACATTGGAAATTATTGAATGTTGCCTCTCAACATTACAAAATTAGGGTTTATTAATTCCTAAGGTTTATAATGTCTATGGTTTATAATATTAATCCCTTGGGTTTTTAATCCCTAGGGTTTATAATATTAATCTCTTTCATTTACTCATCCCTTTGGTTTATAATAGCATTAGGGTTTAATGTTTTGATGTTTGAATGCTGTAGAAATCCTTCCAATGTCGCATTCTCACAAATATAGTCACAGTGGACATGCAATATGACAATCATTGTTGGTACCTTAGATTAAATTGAATTTTTTTGAACGTGACATTGCAACACTATAATAGGGTTCGTATCATGATGTTTGCATGCTACAAAAATAAAACCAACATTGGATTATGACAAACATTGTCGCAAGATTACAATTTATTTCATACACATTGTTGCAATGTTACATGACATCACAATTTATTTAATGTCGCCTCTCAACATTACAAAATTAAGGTTTATAAATCCCCTCGGTTTATAATATTAATCCCTTGGATTTATTAATTCCTTGGGTTTTTAATATTAATCCCTTAGGTTTATAATATTAATCCCTTTGGCTTTTAATCCCTAGAGTTTATATATTAATCCCTTCGGTTTGCTGATCAAGCTTTAGTTATAATAACATTAGGGTTTAATGTATTGACGTTTGAATGGTGTAGAAATCTATCCAATGTTGCATTGTCACAAACATTGTGACAATGTCACAAGCAATATGACAACCATTGTTGGTACCTTACATTACATTGTAATTGTTTGAACGTGACATTGCAACGCTGCAATAGGGCTTTGTATTGTGATGTTTGCATGCCATAAAAATCAAACCAACCTTGGATATGACAAACATTATCGCAAAACAATTTATTTGATACACATTGTTGTAATGTTACATTACCTCACAATTTATTTAATGTCGCCTCTCAACATTAAAAAATTAGGGTTTCTAAATCCCTTAGGTTTATAATATTAATCCCTTGGGCTTATTATTTACTTGGGTTTTTAATATTAATCCCTTGGTTTTTTAATCCTTAGGGTTTATAATATTAGTCCTTTCAGTTTACTAATCTCTTCGGTTTATAAACCCAATGGATTCATAAACCCTAATTTTGTAACGTTGAGAGGCGACGTTCAATAAGTTTCAATGTAATGTAAGATTGTGACAATGAGTATCAGATTGATTGTCATCTTGCGACAATGTTTGTCACGATGTGACATTGGGTTGATTTTTGCACAATGTTTATCAACCCAAGGAATTAATAAACCCAATGGTTGTTAGATTGTGACAATGATTGTCACAATCTAACATTGGTTTGATTTTTGTAGCATGCAAACATCACAATATGAAGCCCTATTGTAGTGTTGCAATGTCATGTTAAAAAAATTGCAATGCAATGTAAGGCACCAACAATGATTGTCATATTGCTTGTCACATTGTGACAACGATTGTCACAATGCAGAATTGGATAGCTTTCTACACTATTCAAACATCACAACATTAAAACCTAACGTTATTATAAACCCAAGGGATTAGTAAGCCCAAGGGATTATTATTATAAACAATAGGGATTGTCATATTGCTTGTCATATTGTGACAATGTTTGTCACAATACAACAATGGATAGATTTTTACACCATTCACATGTCACAACATTAAACCCTAATGTTATTATAAACCTAATTGACTAGTAAATAGAAAGGATTAATATTATAAACCATAGGGATTAATAAGCTAAGGGATTAATATTACAAACCAGAGCGATTAATAAACCCTAATTTTCTAATGTTAAGAGGTGACATTAAACCGATTGCGATATAAGGGATTGATATTAATTTAAAGACTAATAATAATTATTCAATATTATTATATTAAATTAATATTATAAACACACAGGGATTAATTTCATTTTAATATTAATATTAAACTTTTAGATCAAACCTTAATAGTAAGATTAATATTAAACCATAAAATTAATATTTATTTTAATGTTATTTATGCTGATGATAACCATTCAATCCCCCTAGAAAATTGTGATAACTATCTTAAGGAGTCATATTACTCTACACCATGGACACCATCATAAACACTCATATTATAGGTGATATTTTTTCTCTAGCAGATGTTGAGTTTGGGATTAATAAGTTCACTAACGGAAAATCCAAAGATATTGGAGGTTACCAAGTTGAGATTTTTAAAATGGGAAAATTTATTTTCATTCCTCACCTCCACAAGCTTCTTAATTTGGTTGTAAAGCAAGGCTTCCCTAAGCTTTGGACGCAAAGGCTTATTGTGCCTATCTTCAAAAATGAGGAAAAATCATTCCCTCTAACTACATGACCATTATGATTAACCACATTCTACCCAAGCTTTATGGGTTCATTTTAGAAAAAATACTTAGCCTTTGGCTAGAGAACCAGGGTAAAAGAGCTAAAGGGCAAGATCGTTTTAGGAGACATCACTCGACCATCTACCACCTTGTCACCCTTTGGATTATCACAGAGGGATGCCATAATAGTAAAACCGATCCCTTTTGTTGTTTTGTGGACTTTAGAAAAGCTTTCGACACTGTCCCCTGAGATAAGCTCTCAGCAAGGCTTGAAGAGATCATGGTTCCTCCTGAACTGAGGATTGTTTGATCCACCTCTATGAGATTGTCATTTCTAAGCTTAAGACCAACGAAAGGTGGTCTACAGATATTAAATGTAATATTGGGGCTAAGCAAGGTTGTCCTGTTTCCCCTAACCTTTTTGGTATTTACGTTGATAAATTAGAGGAGTGACTCGAAACTGCAGGTTGCAAAGGAATCAAGATCACTGGTATTATCATTATTCTTCTCATTTATGATGATGATATCATTCTTCTTGGAAGGAGCCATGATGACCTAGACAGTAGCTTAAGTCTCTTCATGTCTATTGCTCCAAGATGGGTATGGCAGTTAATACCAACAAGACTAAGGTCATGGTCATTAAATCCAAAAAAGATCACCCATGGTAGTTTCGTCTATGATAATGATTGCCTTGAGCAGTTTTCTTCCTATAAATAGTTGGGTATTGACTTTCCTCATCAGCTCAATTGGAATTATAACATCGAGAAAAGAATTATTGGAGGTTGGAAAGCTTATTATGAGCTTGAAAACAATTGTAAGTCAGCCGATATTTACATTTGGAGTAAAAAAAGGTTCCTCTTCGAGACTCTCGTCACCCCTGTTATCTTATACAGATATGAATTTTTGGGGTGCGGTATATGTAGGGAGTCGTGGAGAAAGATTGAGATTATCCAAAAGAAATTCATAACCTATAACCTCAAGATCAAGGGAAACACTCCCTATCCTATCCTCTTAATTGAAGTTGGCATGTCCTGCATTGAAAGTGTGGTTATGTTTAAATATTTGATGTATAGGAAGAAGCTTCACAATATGGATTCCAAGGGGCTCCCAAAACTTTCTTCTGACATTAGTCAAAACCCCCACCCGTGCCTCAAGTGCGGGTTGCACCAAGATGCTCAGTCTTAGTTGAACATTTGGGGGATTAAGGAGTAGATCATCATGGGAAGCAAGGACAATATCAAAGATACTGTTGCCTATAGTATTAAGGACAAGATGTGGAATGCTAAGGAGTTGGACGGTAAAAGAAAGTTAAGGTAAAATAAGGAGGTGATCAACCCCACCCTCGATAACCAAAATTATCTCTCTAGGTTGAATAGCACCAAGAAAAAAATGAACATCACTAGGATTAGAACTAATTCTCATGAGCTTCAAAGTGAGGCCATGCAGTGGTCTACTCCCAAGACTCCCTAGGATGATAGAATTTGTTAGATTTGTGATACTAAGAAGGTGGAAGATGAAAAGCAGTTCCTTTTAGATTGTCTGACTCTTGCTCACATCCGCTCTCAATTCCATATCATCAGCGAAACCTCCAATCTTCTTGACTTATTAAGCCAACCCAACTATAGTGATCTTGGAACACTTATTTCCCTACCCTTTGATCATAGAAACACGATTTTGAAGAATGACAATTAGACTCTCTTTTCTTGAGGTCCAATACACTGCATTGGTCTTAATAGACATTAATCATCATCATCATCATCAATTAAAATTTAGTTAAATTTAATAATTTATAATTAAATTAATTTTTTAATAAGAAGATAACAAATTCTCATAATAAATTTAATAAACATTTAAATTTATTCAAAACCCAAAATATTATTTATTCATCCATTTTAAAATATCACATAATATAATTAAAATATTAAATTAATATCACTAACACTATTAAAATTAAAATTACATTAACATTAATATTAATATAAAATTAAAAATATAACATTATTATATTATTAAAACTAGTTTTAATTAAAATAAATTAATTAAACTTATTTAAATTATTGTATTTAATTAATATTATTAATTAAAATTATTATATTAATTAATTAATAATTAAATAATAACTATAAATTAGAAATAAATAAATCACTACTATAAATTAACATTATATAAATTAGAGTTAAAATTGATACCACTATAAATTAAGATTAAATTAGTTTCTATTAATCACTATTTATTAATTAATTACTTAAAATTAAATTAATACTATTACTTTTACCACCGGTGGATTAAAAAATATTGTCTCAGCACTAATTTTCAATATTTGAATGTCTATTAATGTTGAACATAGATTATGGAGATGTAAGTGCGTGTCTATTTGTATTTGTATTCAAGCAGACTCACTTGAAGGGAAACCACTTATGCCTTTTAATTCAATTATATTGTGAATTCCAACTCACCATGTTATTATATGCTATGTTTGATATAGGCCATGCATTTTGATTGTGTATTTTTTCGAACGGCAGATCTAGTTGAACATGGATTGATTATTATACTTAATTTGATACTTTTAACTTTTTAGTTAATTATAAAGGTGCTCTTCAAAGACAAGCAATTTTACCAAAGTCACTTTTCCTTTCTGATTTTACATTGACTTTATTGAAGTCACTTTAAAATTAGACTTTAGTAACTTTATCACTTAAAGTCACTTTTCCACGTGCTCTCATTCTCATTTTCTCATTTTGTATTTGGAAACCCATAAATGGTCTTCTCGATATGTACTTCCCTTCAATATCTCGTTGATCTCTCCACCACGAGATATCAGGGATACTTACTTCATCTACTCACATTCGTTCATGTTCATCACTTCAGTGTGAATTGTGTTCATTGAAGACAATCCACGCAATTGATTCACATTATGCCTCATGCAAAAGTAATCTTTGTCGCGTTATGTTTGAATAGTCATTCACGGTCTGGTAGTATTATCTTGGATTAGATACATTCATCTCAACTGGCCAAGACGATAATTTTTTATAAATATGGTTCTAATTCATGCTAATATATTAATATTAGCACGAGCAACCATATCATTATTTATATTGGGTTAAAAAACAGCTATTTATAATTATTAATAACTATATAAATAATAATATCATATTATAATATATTTATTATTTTTAATTATTATATAACATATGTATATTTTAAAATAATATTAATTACTGTGTTACCGAAATATTCAAATTACAATATAATTCACATATAATATATTGTTGTTATATGTGTTAATGTGATTAAACTAACATAGCTACATTAATATTTAGAATGGTTGTGCTCTTTTTTATTTAGTAAATATATTTAATAAATTATTTTATTTTAATATTAATTAATATTTAATACTAAATTTATTTAATATTATTAATTTTAAATACTTATAACTTTAAATATTTAATAATAATTTTAAAGATTATGTAATAATATTGATTAACATAATTGTTTAGTAAATTTCATAATATATATTTAGGACTCATTTTATCAATAACACTTATAATAATAATATTATACATTTATTTTTATTTCATTTTTATAAAATATAAATAAATAATTAACTGTTTTATTAAAAAAAAATAATTAATTATTTTTGAAAAATTAAATTTTTTTATAATTATATTAATTTAGTTAATAATAATTATTAATAATTATAATTATAATGGTCATAAGATATTGTAATAATAATTAATAAATAAAGTGAGTCACTCAATTAATTTATTAATAATAATAATAATTTTTTTGTCACAATGTGGCATTAGATCATGGCTAACCATGGTTGATTTTCATATTGAAACAATCTTTGTCATAATGTGATGTTGGACCATGGTTGACCACAATTATTGATTTTAAATTGAGACAATCTTTTTCGCAATGTGATGTTCGAACATGGTTGACCATGATTCATATTATAAACCCAAGGGAATAATAAACCTTAGGGATTAATACTAAAAACCCAAGACATTATAAACTTAAGGGAATAATATTAAACCTTAGAAATATGAACCCTTAGATTAATAAACACAAGGGATTGATATTATAAACCCAATGGAACAATAAACCCAATGGATTATGAACCCAAGGGAATAACATAAAACCAAAGGGAATAACATTATAAACCCAAGGTATATAAACCCTAAGATAAATATTGTAAACACTAAAAAAACATGCTTGACCATGGTTGATTTTCATATAGAGACAATCCTTGTCACAATGAGACGTTGGACCATGGTTGACCATGGTTAATCATGACTAATTTTCATATCAAGACAATCTTTGTCACAATGCAATGTTCAACCATGGTTGGCCATGGTTGACTTCATAAAACATGGTTAACCATGGTTGACAATGATTGAATAATATTACACCCAAGGGACTAATATTATAAATCCAAGGTACATAAACCCTACGATAAATATTATAAACGCTAAAATAAACGTGGTTGACCATGGTTGATTTTCGTATTTAGATAATCCTTGTAATGTGACGTTGAACCAAGGCTCACCATGATTGACCATGAATGATTTTCAAATCAAGAGAATGTTTGTCACAATGCGACATTGGACCATGGTTGATTCTCATATTGATATAATATTTGTCACAATGGGACATTGGTCACAATGAGACATTGGACCATGATTGAATTTATAAAACATGATAGACAATGGTTGACCATGGTTGATATTATAAACTCAAAAGAATAAAATCGTGAAGAAGCATTTTTTTTATTATGTATAACCGATAACTCTAAATTCAATGCAACCCCAATGTGAAAAGACTGTGATGCATCTGCGAACTCCTTCACTTGGGCATAACGATATGTTTTCCTTCTATTCACCAAATACTACTCTTGATCTTTCAAAGAAGTTACCTATTAAATCGTTTCAATATAATTCGATGACATTCATTAGATACCCTGATCTTTAATGTCAAATCTAACCAATAATAATTTCAGTAAGATACAAAAATGACATACCTCCTGCAAGAAATCTGTAACACCTATCCTCTCAACACAGTTAAATTCCATGGACTCACTATATTGAAACCGAAATCTAAATATGAATTGCTGAGGCGATGTAAAATGGTTGAAAGTGTACATCGAGCCTCACCACATTGGACCTGTGGTTGAACGTGGCAACATTGAATGTGTGCCTCCAACCTCTCCACTTTCATTGAACCTCGCCACATTGAAACAGAAGGATCAAGGTTTCAGAAAGAAAATGTAACAGAGAGATGAAGTGAAACCCATGTCCAACTGAAACCCACCCCATTTCACTCAAGTAACAGATGGCCAACCCTTCGATCTCCACCACCACGTTGCCATGGTCTTTACACTCCCTCTCATTACAGCAATAAACCTACGCCATTTCACACTGCCAAATAATAGGTGGCCAACCCTTTGACCTCCACCGCTACATTTCCACAGTCTTTGCATTTCCTCTCATCGCAACTTTAGATTAACTTATTAGACGAAAAATATTCAGAAAACAATTGATCCTAGCCCTCAT
Source organism: Pinus taeda (assembly GCA_000404065.3). Lineage (NCBI taxonomy): Eukaryota > Viridiplantae > Streptophyta > Pinopsida > Pinales > Pinaceae > Pinus > Pinus taeda. Next base: position 884 of record APFE031516678.1, on the reverse strand, counting down.
AAAAAAATGAAATTTGTGCGATATATATCCATCCTAAGTTAAACTAACACAACCATATTTACCAAGGTAAATATGGTTGATATACGCTGAGAGGCGTATATCAAGCATATGTATCAACCACATTTTCCAATGTGGTTGATATATGCCGATAGGCCAACTGATTATTAGTAACTATATAAATATTAACAACAATATTATTTATATATATTATTATATGAATATTAATAATATTTAATGTTAATATTATATAATATTTATAAACTCATAATTAATATTATTAATATTAATTTAATTAAATTATCATTATATAATTCAACAAATAAAATAATATAATATTATTATGTTAATAATAATAAATATTATTAATTATTATATTATTATAATAATAATAATAATAATATAATAATAATAATAATAATAATTACTATTATAAAACAGTTAGTGAGGACGGGAGCTCTGCAACTAAAACCTAATGGAAACCATGTGGTAAAATGGCAAGGAGGAATCAAGAAAGTTAACGGCATAGAAAATTGACAGTAACAGCAAAAGCCAATCCGGAAAATTGAGAGCCACAGTCATGATAGAAGAGGTCAGGAGGGAAGAGATCCCCTCCTATCGGGATGCAACGACATGGGAAGGAAAAAACAGTCAGCCGGAAACAGAAAAGCAGAATGTAGGTGTTGTTCTAGGAGCGACTTGGCAAGTGGGCAAAAGGGGAAAATGTCTGCCATGTGCGGAGGAGAAGCCAAGATTTGTAATCCTGCCAAATAAACTGGAAAGGTACAGAAGTTACATGAAGGATCACGCCCTCATCTGTAAGTTTGTTGGAGTTTGGCCGTCTAAAAAATACCTTACCAGATGGATTCAACAAAAATGGTAGCCCC
>APFE031516671.1:0-21588 GCA_000404065.3 Pinus taeda | reverse complement strand
TCAAAATTGGGAATTCCTGATGGGCACAAATTACATCAAAGATGTAAGCGGACATCTAGATTTGCTGACCTTTGCGCAGCTGCTGAGATCCTGTTACCTGTTCCTTCAACCTATAAACCAACATGTTGGACCAGTTGCATGCTTTGCCTTCATTGGCCAGTTAGTCCAACGCGATCACCCAACTCTACAGGAAGGTCTTCGTGCTCGCTTCTCCATACAAGAGACATTCTAAGATTACCAAGTATTGATATGCCTTCCATAATATCTTCGTCTTGTAAATTTGGTTGGGTGTCATCCTGAATTTCGCTGGTTCCTTCACCTAGTTCTTCAAGACATCCCTGGAGTTGGCATTGCTGCTAGGCATGTTGAAGGGTGTTTCCATGGTGATCACTTGCTTTGAAAAAAGGTACATCTACTGATAATCTTATACCCTAAAGGTAGAAATCTCCATCCTGCTAACACTTCTCAATGTCATCATCTTGGGATTAGTGTGCGAGACGATCCAATGTATCATGTTCGCACATGGGAATGTGGGATACTTGCATGTAATCCGGTACAAGCTGGACTTGTGAATGTTCACATGACTTGGAAGCCTTTAATATATTCGCCAAATGTGCTTGAGAATGCATCATTAACCTCTTTCCATTTCAGCTTGTTGTTGTTGTTTACGATCAACTTGGTGTCTTCATAGATTGGCAAACCTGTAGACACTCGCTCAACTGTTTCTCCAATCGAGCTTCTGTCGGTGTCCTTTGATCTTTCTCTCTAGGAGGCCATTGATCCTAAACTGCTGGGAGATGGATGAACACCTACTATATCTAAAGACATGGCGACGTGCATGGCAATAAATATGTCAGCGAAAACCAAAGCAAACTTGGGGAATAACAAGAAACATAACTGGGGATTGACTCAAAAGGATTGCATAATTTTCACTCGGGGGTTGGTAGACTGACTGTTGAAATTGTGCAAAAGGTAGCCCAGACTGTTAGGAGGTTGGTTGACTGCAGGAATTGTACAATGCATAATTTCAGCTGGCAAGTGATGCAAACCTAGGGACTGCATTGCACAATTTTCTAGGCCAACAGTCACTGCCTCTCAGAAGTGCACAAAGAAATAATGGAGGGTAGTCACTAGTGAGAATTTTGAATTTTATGGGAGGAAGGTAGAGCCTTCCCTCTCAGAATTGTGCAATCTTGCCTTGGCAAGGCAGACAGAGTCCGGGCCAAGGTTGCCGAGACCCGCTGATGGGAAACTAAAAGCAAATGAAGATGTGAACGTATGGAGATACTGAGCGTAAGTAGTAGTGAATAATCATGCATGCAAACAATGAATGCAAGATTCAAAAATAGAACAACATGCATGTGTGTGAAACAAGTCGCTGAATCAACGACTCTTCATGCAAAATAGTGGCATGCATGCAACAGCAACGAGATGCTAACGAAAGCTGAAATGGTACTTGTACAAGCTAACATGCATGCAAAAGGAAACAAGGGTTCGCATAAATCAAGCAGGAAACACTCACATAAGTTAAAACACAAAAAGGGACAGAAATGTTGCAAAAGACAAGTAAAGAAGACTTACCCTAAAATAACTGAGCTGGACGTGTCGAAGATTCCTGGATGTGCTGTGGGATGTTATATATCGAAGATCTATGTGAATAATGAGATCTGAAGTGTCAAAGAAATAAGTTTGAGGCTTATGATGTGCATGCCACAAATCTTGGAAAAAGTGACACTTAGAGGAAAGTTTTAAAACAATCTTTGGATGTAACCTCCAGCTGCTAAAAATAGCTCCCTAAAATCTAGGGATGCTCTTTGGATGTTGATTTTTGATATTACTTGGAAAAATTAGCCCATGCATGCAAATCATGTTTTCTCGGTCCCGTGTGTAACCGGTCAACCTGAGGGCACATGCAACAGCCTACTTGACTGAGGGAAATTTTTTCTCAATTTCTTGGAGGAAGCTAGGCTAGTTGTCGAGAGGGATTGTGCAATTTCTGGGATGAGCAGCTGACTCCTACCCAAAATTGTGGAATTTTTGCGCTAAGCATCATTGCTAGGCGAGATTCGTAGTTTTCACTAGGAAGGTTGTCTAACTGGATTGCGCAGTGTCTGAGCACAGCATGCTGACAGTCGGATTTGCATAATTTCTAGAGGGAAGACTAGTTCCCCTGCAGAATTGTGCGATTTCCTGAGGGAGATGTGCAGCCAGTAGTTGGGCCAAGTTTGGGGAGGCATCTTGTGAAGAGAGGGAAGCAAGCTATCATGCACAGACCGACACGCTGCTAGAAAACCAATGAAGCTCATGTACTTGATAGTGTAAGACATGTTGCTGAGGATGGTTGGTAGGGATGCTCCAAAACGAAGCTAAGGCAAAATTTTGGAGGGTGGTTGTAGCTACTACAATACCTTCATATTATTTTTTCTATGACCCGCATTGAAATTTATAATAATAATTATTATTATTTAAATGTTCTATATTAATTTTATGTTGAGAATTAAGAAATTGAATATCTTTCACTTATTACGTTTATGAAGTAAATGAATTTTCTATTTTAATAAAAAAAATTAGATACTAAATTATTTTATTATGTCCAACAATTTTTTTTTGTAAATTGAAGCTTTTATATTACTCAACAAAACACAAAAGCACACATTGGTAACTACCTTCATGCATAATCACTCCTTCACCCGACACAAAATATTGGAGGACTCAAAACCCTCTTCATAAAATATTTAATAATATCAGACACTAATCATGTTCAAGAATAAATTAAATAGTTAGGAAATTTCTTTTCAAACATTTGGTATAAAAATAAGGACATCGTCAATACCATAAGAAGAGCTAGAACTAGAAATGAAGCTAGAGCCCTTACAATAAGCTCCTAAGTTACTAGCAAGAAGGCTTATCAACCATAAGTTCAAGAGGTCACATATAAGCTAGCTAATTTTCTTAGAAAGAATGATATTTAAACCTCTTTCAAGCTCTTGTCAACCATAAGACAAAAGATGAGATCAGCTAAAGACCGTCTGGATTTCCTCCAACAAAATGATGTTTATAAAGTCATATGTTGATGTGGGAAATGTTATGTTGGAGAGGTAGGAAGATCCTTCACAATAAGACTCAAATAACATGGCATGAACATAAAAAATGGTAGAACTCGGTCTTCAATTCTTGCAAATCACTCAGCGAAAACATGTTACCATGTTTTCCATCAAGACCCTCAGATAATCACTAAAGAAAAGCATTTATATAAGCACAAGATTCGTAAATCCCTTGAAATTATAAGGCATCCTCATAGCCTTTATAGAGATGGGGGTTTGGAAGTAAGGAGTTGGATTCCATTACTCACCAAGACCCCATAATTCACAGACAAGATTAAACCATTTTCCCTCATCCCCTTTCCCCCTTTTTACCCCATTAACCCTCTCCCTCCACCCCTCTCACTTCCATTCATCCCCCCTCTTAACAAAATTTCACTTCATAACCTTTCATTATTCCTTCCCTACCTTCCTTAATATTCCTAAACTAATAACTAAAAATATTCATCCCTATGATAATAAAATACTAATATTCTATGAAAAGATTGAAGTGAATTTAATAGTGCCTTAATAATGACTATTAACTTTCATATTCTTTAATTTATAATCACTAATAAAATAATATATTAATTATCACTAACTATAATATTTATATATTCCCTAATAATTAAAACTTTATTATCTATATGATTAAACAATCTTATATCATAACTTTTATATTAACTTATTATTTTTTAATTATTATTAATCTATAAGTTAATTAATAAAAAATTTTAGCTTTGTTATTATATATAATTACCTTCTTATTAGCATACATAATATTATAATAATATTTGATAATAATTATATTGATAATATAAAGATTATTAACTGTATCATTATTGATAATTATTCCTAATAAAACTATAATAATAATAATTTCTATTAACAATATCATTTTCTAATATATTCCCCATAATAATTTAATGATTTATATCTTCATAATCTCTTTAAATTATGGTTGGATGGTCAACTCTTTCTTTGTTTTCGTCCTTCCATTTTACATCTATTACCCTTCATATAAGCTCTTCTCCGTGGATTTGTCTTGACGATGAGACTGGTTATAGATTTCAAATGTCGACACCAAAATGGCTTTTATGGATCATATTCTGAATTCTCAAAATAGTCAAAACATAGATACATATATTTTCATGACATCTCCCCTTGGAGTATGTTTCTCTTTTCGATAAATTTACAAGCTAGACTTAAACTCAAAAGCCGTCATGTAAGCCCTAATGCAATGAAAAATCAACATAGTTGTGCATAGATGCCAACAACACGAGCATTTCCCCACAATTCATTAAATTACCAACCAATAACCATTTCATAGAAGGTGTTGTCCCTTAAGAAACCAATTTCTAGGTTGTGGAGAAATTGTGCTTAAGACATTAAAATTTGTTATGCATGTCACTTATTTGTATAATATATCTTCATTTGAGAGGTCTGAAGGACTTGAGCTTAAACCCTTAATATTTAGCTGATATGAAAGTCTCAAGATGCCATGTGATGCTGAATATAAATGCTATGTGAAGAATATTTTGAGAAATTAAAGAGAATATGTTTTGTTTGACAGAAACTATTATCTAGAACTTAGAAGAAATATAGAGAAAGGAGTTTTAAATATGGGAGCGCTATTTTAAAGAATTATAACTTTATTCACATAAGCAAACAAAGACCTGCAACTTCATTACCATATTTAAAGAGAGGAAGAGACATAATGACACATAATAGAGAAATTACAAAATCATACCCAACATTGTATGGAAAAATCATGATTCTTTCATTAATCATCAACTTATCATGTACAAAATAGTATAGTCTTCAGATTCTTCAAAATTCGCACCTTTCTTCTATAATTTTCCCTCTTTTTATACATCATGAGATAGTTGGTAACTACCAAAACTATCAAACTACTTAACTATTTTCTAATTGTCTAAAGTGAAAAGGAATTAAATTATGATTGATGATTGTTGATCATTGTTCGAATCTATGGCTTGAGTAGGTGGTCATGTTGGTTTATCTTTTGTCTGCTCTATCATCCATTCTTTACATTTTCTCCACAATGGTACATTTGAATTTGGTGCTTCTTCCAATTTGTCGAGTGCTATTCTGCATGTTATAATCCTACTATAAGTAGGCTTATCTGTAAACAAAGCCTTAACCATCCACAAAAGCTTAAAATATTTATTAAGGTAATTCACAATAGTGTCTCCCTTCAATAGTGTTGTCTTTTCATGAGTGTTGTCGACTTTTTTTTTCCCTCAACTAGCAAAATATCATATGTTTTCCATGGCAAGAAGTTTCCTTGTAGATCCCAGCAAGAGCGAAGCCCAGCTCTAACCCTTTTATCAAATAGGATGTTAAACTTCGAAACTGCTTCCTTTATCTCCTTTATCTTCTTCTCAATAATATTTCTGTAAACATTTCTGACAATCATATTGTTAAAATCTATTGCACATAACATTCTGTCTGGAATTTCATGCTCCTTTAGTTCTGACGCAGAATTAGAATTAATAAAATATGTCATTCTCTTTGCAAACTTTGATCTGTCTAAATATTTCTGCTTATTTTTCATCACCACACTTTCCATGTCTCAGACAATTTCTTTCTCATCAAACATAATAACAAGGAACTCCTAGATGCTCTTGATAATTTCAATGATTTCATCCCATAGAATTTCCCTGGCTTGAATTCAGGAAATATTGCACTTATTTTTATCCTTCAATCTTTTAATTTCCTCTTCAGCCCTTAGAAGATATTCTCTATACTTCTTTGTGTTTTCCTTTTCCATTCTTGCTTCTTCTTCGCTTATATTCAATAGCTTACAGGTTGTTTCCAATTCCCTTTGTTCTTTCTTCACATCATGCTTAGCCATTTTTAACTCTATTCCGAACTGTAATACTTGTGTTGTTGGATCCTTTGTATTGGTTGGCATTACTATTGTACATACATGAGTATCTACCTGTTGTTGCATCTTATCCAAAGATTCTTTAAGTAAAGAAACTTCTTCAGTTTTTTGCAATATATCCTGTAACAAATTCTCCTTTTCATTTTCAACTTCAGCTGTCCCTGGAGCAATGAGATGCTCAACTGTAGGCAGATTCAATTTCTTCTTTAAAGCCCCAATCTCTGACTTAGTAGATTGCAACAATTTTTGTATTGCAGCTTGATCATCATGGTTGACACCTATTTTTACAATAATCTTCTTTAATTCATCTACCTGGGCATTCAGAGCCATGGAGTTGGCTTTCTCCAACTTCAATTTCTGAATTACTTTATTTAACATTTTCTTTGTTTTAATAGCAGCTACATTTTTTTTTATGTAAATCATTGATAATCAATTGCCCAGTTTGCATGTACAAATTTACCTTGTTAAGCATTGGAAGCTTATGAGTATCAATAGTCAAATTAACAGTTTTGAAATTACTGGTGGACCCAACTAACATTTCAGTAGGATGTGAGAAAGCAATTTTAAGTTGACTTTTCTCTAAATCCATAGCAGATAACAATTTGGTTTCCTCGGGAACAACTTGAGACTTGGCTTGAGCCCCCATATTTAACTTCACTTTCTAGTTTCTCTGAGCTATTTGAGCAAACATACTTTGAATCAAAGGAACCCGATCATCAACAGGTTCTCTGGAGGATGGAGAAGCTAGTGCACCCTCTCTTTCTCCCAATTGAATTACTAAACCAAGTTGTGCTGAAGACATTGCATATAGAAGTTTAGTCCTTTTTTCTGCTTCTAATTGTTCTTCATCCAAATCAATAATATCTTCTCTAGCCCTCTTAACACCTTTTTTTGAAATACTAGAGGTTTCGCTCTCTGTCCCCTAGGTGTTCTTTAAACCTCCATTTGCCATTTTTTTTGTTTCCAATCTACTCTCATGCACAAAGGCTGAATATCCATTCTCTAACCTCCTCTTTGAAACAATGTGACGAGGGTCATAAGCCCACTCAACCATCTGTAAAAGACACATGTCATTCAATGATTTCTCGACCAATTGAGCAACCTGTCTAGTGTTCATAATGAAGGGTCCTACTACTCTGGGAAATTTAAGGAAATGACCTTTCTTCATAGGAACAAAATGAACCTGATCCACATTCAAACTCTGTTTGATAAATTCAAGAGCAAAGATCCTCATTGGCACAAATTTTGGTAACCTATATAGTTTGATAGAGGCTCCATAAGTCTTGATCTCTGCATGTTATTCAAATATGAACTAGTGTCCACAGCTCACATATTTACTCAATTGAAGGAATTCTTCAGCTTTAGGATTAAATGTTGGGGGCAAGGTTCCATTCAAGATCTTGTAAGCCACTAGAAGGAATAAAGAAGTGTATTCAAACAAGCCACCATATCCTGGATCACCCCTTATCAGGTCTGTCTAGAGTACCATTGACTGCTTCTTTTTATTTATGTCAACAACATTTAGTTCCAAACCTGTAAAATGTTTAGCATTCTGGACAGAAATAAATAAGTAATAATTGAAGGAAACTTAAAGGACCAAGTAAGAGGCAAAGTCATGAAATGAGTATTGATAGTGTCTACCCAAAATGTTGGAATATCTAATCCTACTTCTAGTTTCATCTTTGAAGAGAAAAATCACAACATTGCTTTATCAACCTACCTGGAGTCTTCCTTCCTGAGAATCTTAGAAATTGCTTGCAAGACTGGTCTTATATCTACTTCAAAGATGTATAAAGAGAACATATTTCCGTCTAGAGAGAATTGTCTAGATTTAGGAGCTAGGAATGAGGTAGCATAAGAAAACTCCTAGGATGACAGGTTATCATAATATGAGATGAAAGACTCTTTAGCAAAGGTAGTGTAAGTTCCAGATACAGGGTAACTCAAAGCTTGGTGAATTAATTGAGAGGTTACTCGGAGAACACTCTCCCTAGATTGATTCATTACAAAAAACTTCTTGGGGTACATTGCTGAGGCTAACCACTAAATACATTTAGGGAATAAGTGAGTCTTTGGGACAAACGCTGCTAAAACACCTGACCTAACCATTGCCATGAATATAGGGGACTTTTTATGGTTGAGAGTGACTTTGTGATATAGTGAAAGGTGCTTAGTTGTGTAGATAGTGTTAGAAATATCACGTTCAACATCCATTAACGGGGTATGGATGACTAAGGAAGAACTTAATTGTTTGGCCATGGCATCTATAGATGACAGTTGCTAACTCAAAATGCTAAAATAGAGGTGAGGCTGCTTAGTACCGGAAGCAAATGACTAATGCAATGGGGTGTTTTACTTTTCTTTTATATGTGGTAAGAAAAACAGAAGGAAACCTGCAATTAATGTAACGAATTAATGGAGTGTTAGATGAGGTGACGCGGTACGGTGGGTGAGGTGGACGATAATGAATGGGAGTGATGGATGACATGGAGGAGGTGAGGTGGAGTGAAACGGAGTGGGTGGCCTACTGCGGGGGTAGGAAGTGTACGGGAGGTTCATCAGGCTTGAACCCCCGTAGCGATCATGGGCCATAGATCTTGGTCAACTGTGTTGACATCATGGTCAACTGCGGGGGTTGAGCCTGAATTATAATTGATGCTCATTGTTCCCCCACAGAGCACTTTGCTCGCCTCCTGAGATGTCGTTTGATCACTCTTCATAGAACCACTTGAGTTTTAGCATATTGGTTGGGCCCACTTTATATTGCCTTGAATGTCGTCGATAGTATAAATCAATTCACTACTTCGGACTTTCAAATTCTCTTTTGATTTTTCAAAACATTAGACATAATATTTGATTTTTATTTTTATTTTTGTGATAATACTAGAAAAGTTCAAATGAAAATGGATTCGACAACATCTGGCTCCACTTGGGGATAGTGCTTACCATAGAACCACTAAGAACCATAGATTAGTGCCTTCACCTCGAGCATGGAGTCATATATTTCTTTGCCAAATTTAGTTCTATGGAAACTGTACAATGAATTCACTCCAGTATCTACAATGAAAAGGTATTTGTGATTTAGAATTGGAAATAATGTTTGAGGTACTTCCCATTGACAGGCAGCTATAAAGTTTGACCATCAATATTCTCCAGTAAGAATGTATTATTTTCCCTTACTTCTGTAATCCTGAATGGGCCATACCAAAGATTATCAAACTTCCCATGTTTTCCCTTGTCCTCTCTTGTGGTATCCCACCTTAACACCAGGTATCCAGCTTTAAAATCAATTTCTTTAGCTTTTCTGTCAAAAATACCCTTCATTTTTTATTGATACATAATCAAATTATCTCTTACCTTATCTCTGCTTTCATTCAACTCCACTACCTTATGCATCCTTCTTATTAGAGCATTGGGTTCTTCTTTTGCCTCCTGATTCATTGCAATCATAGGCTTCACAAGTTGAGTAGGAAACAAAGCTTGAGTTCCATACAATAAATCGAAAGGTGATTTTCCTATAGACCTTTTTGTAGTCACTCAGACAACCCAAAGAGAAAACTTTAATTTTGAATCCTAGTCTTTCTGATTCTTTGCAATGGTTTTTTTAAGAATTTTCACCAATGTTTTGTTGGTGGATTTAGCCAATCCATTCCCCTAAGGATGATAAGTTGTTGAATGAGATAAAATGACGTTATATTTCTAACAAAAAGCAACAAATTTAATTGAACTAAACACTTGAGCATTATCAGTTATAATTTTGATAGGGCACCCAAATCTGCTGAAAATGTTTTCCTCTAAAAACTTCATCACCACTTGGTCAATTGCCTTTTTAGAAGGTGTAGCTTCTACCCACTTGGTGAAATAATCAGTGGCTGTAAGAACCTATTTGTTTTGTCCACTCGAAGGTGGATTAATTTCTCCAACGAAGTCTATCCCCCATTGTTTGAATGGTTCTTCTATGAAGACTGGGATTAATAGCAATGGAGCTAACCTCTTTTTCATAGCAAATAGCTGACACTTCTGATAGCTTATGACAAACTTATATATATCACCAAATAAGGTGGGCCAATAAAATCCCGCCTGGAGAATTTTGTGTGCAGTAACCTTCCAACTGTAACCTTTCACGATAATATTTAATCGTCTCTGTAGATTCATATTCTGTCAAACATAGCAATAAAATTCCCACAGGATCTTCCCAATACAATCTGCCCTCAACATTCACATATCGTTGTGCCTTGATTTTTAATTCTCTATATCTTGTTCTATCCAATGACTATGGACAAGAAAGAAAACATAAATAATGAACTATGTGCTTATACCATTCTGAGCACAAAAATTTATATTGGATCTTCATACCTAGATTTGATTTTTCTTCACCATCCTTAATTATTTCTTCATTTACAGGTGTTAATAAGTTGATTCCCAATTCCTAAAATTTTGACTCTGTCAACATCTTTTCCAATCCCTACCCTTTCACTAGTTTGGTTGGCTTTATGTCTAGGTCATATTCTTGGATCTTAGCTATCCATTTTCCTCTTTTACTTTCCACTTCACTCTGGATTAAGACATCCTTCACTGCAGCATTTGGCACATACGCAATGATCTGTGACTATAACAAATAAGTCCTGAAGGCTTTTAGGGCCTTTACCAAGGCATATACCCACTTTTCAAGAATATTGTATTTGAGTTCAACATCTCTGAGAAACTTACTAAAGAAAGCAACTCGCTGCTCTTTTCATTCGTCGCTTTTCTTTAACAAAACAACAACTATTGAACTGGGTGATGCAAATGAAAATATTTGAAAGGGATTTTGATAATCAGGACTAATCAAAACTGGAGCTGCTTGTAATGCTTCTTTGGTATTGCAAAATGACTCCCTAGCCTCCTTGGTCCAATGTACTTCATTTTCCTTCTTCAACATATTAGTAATCTCTTTCACAATTTCAACATAATTGGACACAAATATCCTTAAAAAAATTATTTTTCCTAGAAATTTTTGAATGTCTTTCTTACTTCTGGGCAAGGGTATTTTTTGTACAGCTTGCACCCTTGCTAGATCTATATTTACTCCATCTCTTGAAACAATGTGCCCCAACATTTTGCCTTATTCTAGAGAAAAAATAGACTTCTTAGGATTCAAAGAAAGCCCATATTTTCTGCACTTCTCGAAAATCTTTTTAAGATGTTCCAAATGCTCCTCATCTCACTTGGAGAAAACAATGATCTCATCCAAGTATATTACTACAAACTTATCACCCACAAATGTAATGTCCATAGCCCTCTAGACTTTTGCACCTGCATTCATTAGCCCAAAGGGCATTCGAGCATACATGAAGGTTCCCCAAGGAGTTGTGAATGTAGTCTTCTTTTGATCTTCTTTCTCAATAACCACCTGATTATATCCGGAGAACCCATTAAGCATTGACATTCTGAATGATCTAGTTACCTTCGGCAGCACATGATCCATTTTAGGTAATGGATAGTTATCTTTTAAGGAGGCTTTGTTCAAATTTCTAAAATCCAAACATAACCTTATTTCTCGATTTTTCTTTCTTACAGGTACTAAATTGGCCACCGAATTAGAGTATCAGAGTGGAACTATTATCTTGGCATCAATAAGCTTCTTAACTTCTTTTTCAATTGATGGCAAAAGCAAAGGTTGATCTGCCTAAGTTTCTACTTAAATAGTTTAATCCCTTATTTCAAGGGAATCTTGTGTTGAATCATGTTCACATCATATGTCTTGAGATCCTCATAGTACCAAGAAAAAACATCAGTGTACTTCTTGAAAAGCTCAATATACCTTTCTTTATCATTAAATGGAAATCCCTTAAATTATTTGACTAACTTGGGATCCTTTTGGGTTCCAACGTTGTAATCTTGGATCTGTTCATCCAGTGAAACTTTCTTTGAACTAACAGCTACAACATTAGAATTAAAATGTCTTTCAAGAGGGAGAAGTCCTCTTGGTAGAATATTATCTTTCAATTGAATGATTTTCTGATTAGCTATAGAATTTTTAAAATCACTTACTTCTACACCTTCTGTTACTTCATCCCCATCTTGAACAATTTTGGTGCCTTGAAAGCCTTCAATCATTGTCAAGAATTCCTTAATCTGTTGATCATCCTCAAAAACTTGCTAGTGCTTTATATTATTTGGAACAAATGGTCTGTGCTTCATTTTGACCTCATATCTTAGTCTTCAATTTATAGGAGGCCTAAAGGTACTCACTACCACAACCAAGAAGTTTGCTAACCTATTCCCATCTCTTGGAATGAATTGTATGTTAAAAGCCTTAAAAAAAATATTGATTAAATCCAAAACTTCATTTCTATATGCCCTAAGGCTAGGGTGTTTTGTTTGACAATGATTTTTTATCTGCTTTATAATCAATTCTAAATCTCCAAAAACAGAAATAGATTGAACCCCCATTTTTTTTGTTGTTTGAAGAGCAATGATTAAGTATTCATATTCTGCCACATTGTTAGTTGCTTCAAACTCTAATTTAAAAGAAAATGGGATCATATTACCTGCAGGTGTAATTAATATAAAACCAACACATGTTCCTTCCTTAGAGTAGGCACCATCAAAGAAGCACTTCCATACCCCTTTCGTTTGCATCTTTGTATTTACACATGCTGAAGTGAGCTACCTCTGATTATCTTCAACCAATTCTGCATTGTCGTGCAACATGAAACAAGAAAATCATTTTTTTCTTGGCTATACATAGGTGAATTACTTGCTCTATTCTTTGTATTTGTTTTAACAAACCTTCTTTCTTTGTACTACCTTCTCTCCTCTCCACCATAAACTGGTATGATAGCATAAGTAAAATCCAACTTTAGGATTCCCCCAATTTATCCCCCCATGACCTAGATAGCAGCATTTCGAACCTAGCAGGGATATCTGCTACTACTACATCCATTACTAAGCTTCTGGATGGGATCTGGGCTAATGACACCACCATATCCTTAATGACACCGAGACACTTGACTTTATTTGAATCAAAAGAATATAGGTCTCTGTAAGGCTTAGTAACATGTAAATTCAACTACTTCATTATTGATACTAGCATAAGCTTGTGTGAAGCTCCAAAATAAATCATACAATTATGCAAGATGAAGTCATGAATCAATAAAGAAATGTAGAAACGGGGTGTTAAAGAATCTACCTCCTCCACATGTGGGCCAAAAACAACTACTCATTTATCTTCTTGTATATTCACAGTGTCATTTACATTCACATTCTAGGTCAAGTTGATAAACTCATCAATATCCCTTTTATAAACTAGTGTCTTGACCAACTCTGTGAGAGGTACTTGGATTTTAATTTTCTCCAATTCTTTAGTGAGACGAAATGCATGGATCTGTTTGGTATTATTTTCTGTTTCTTCTTCAATTTTCCTCATAACTGGGATTCCTTATGGAATGGAAATGATTTTTTCTAAAGGAATTTTATTAGTTTCATCCTGGGAAGACTCACCTTGATACATCTGAGTTTTGCTATTTGTACTTTGTTGTTGATTTGCTTTGTTCAACTGTTTTGTAGGTTGTTCTTCCCATGGAGTCGCCTTTTGTAAGGGAGCAGGAACTTGCTTCTCACCTTCATTTTCTTGAACTCTAGATCGTTTTCTTGATCTCAAGTCATACTTCTTATACAATTTTGCCTACATAAAATCAGTAAATTTCTTCCAGTACTCATTAATTTCATTTTCATCATAAGTGGCATCTATTTTAGTATATTCTTCTCCTTCAACACCTAGTTCATCTTCATCTCCTGCATATAATGTGGAAATATGATCATCATGATATTTAGAATACTCTTCTAATACTTCACCAGGGTCTGCCTCTAAGTAAAGTGGTGTTTGAACTTGATCTTGCTCTTTTCTTTCCTTTTGCAAAATTTGCAAAGGTTGTCTTCTATATTGGGGATTAAAGTTTCTCTTTTGTTGTACTTTCCTTTGAGAATTTTTTCTCTCCAATTCTAATTTAATCAATTTTCTAGACAAATTTTTAATAAGCTTGTTCATATCCTCTAATGTTTGACTTTGAGAGGATTGCTCTTTGGCCTTTCCCTTATCTTGGGTAGGATGTGCCTCTGGTGCTTTGCCTGCAGCCACCAGATTTACTTCTATTTATAGAGCATCAGATTGAATCTGGTCAAGGTTTGTGGATCTTCTCTCCCTTATTGTAAACCCAAAGTCTGATTCAAATGCCCCTACAAAAGTCACTTTGCACTAGTAGGAGGGCGCTTGATCTCCACTGGAAGGCTGTCAGGTAAAGCTTATTAAACCTTCTAATGAACTCAATAATTATTTCATCAAATTCTCTTTTAATTGAATTGAATTCTGTAAGTGAATACCCATGATCTCGCTTCTCCCCCCATCTCTAGGTGAACTGGTGCTCCATCTCTTCCCATGTAGGGATAGAGTTATTAACAATCCCTTTAAACCACTTTATTGATTCACCATCTAATGATTGCACAAAAGGTCTTAAAACAACATCCAGGTGTTCAACATTGAGATTTTCTGCAAAATTACAAAACATTGCTATATGATTTTTTGTTGTTTGTTTATCTTCCCTTGAGAAACGAGGAAGAATTTTTAGGTATTCTTGAGGCATTGGATTAATTGTTGAGGCAACTGAATAGGTGCATACCTATTCAACAAGAATGTAGGTGTTGCCATGTTTGCACCTGAACTTATTGAACCTTGAGTACCAACAGATGAAAAACCTGTCTGAGGGGTAAATGGAGTATGAAAAGGGGGTAATGTAGATATAGGTTTAGGTTGAACAATTATAGTACATATATTTTTAGATACTAAAAAAGAGACAAACTTTAAAGATTGTTCTTAGCAGATGGGTTCTTGAAATAAAGTAGATGTAAAAGGTAATTCTTGATCAAGAAAAGGTGAATGTTTGGATGAAAGATGTGCAAAACTATTGCCAAGTGTAGATAGTGTAGGGATTGGTGTAAATTGTGTTTTTAGATTTACAACCGTCTTAGAAACTAATCTCTTAGGGTCTGAAAGGACTTGATCTTTCTTCTGCGAGATATCTGACCTCGCATGAGGCCTTTTTGAAGCCAGAGTTGTTATTCTTATTCAATAAAACCAAATATTTCCTCCTCACTGATCAACCAGAGGAAAATATTAAAAAACCAAGGAAAAAACGTTCTTGCCTTCGTTCCCCGGCAGCAACGCCAATCAATATTGTCCCTTAAGAAACCAATTCCTCGGCTATGGAGAAATTGTGCTTAAGACATAAAATTTTGTTATGCATGTCACTTATTTGTACAATGTATCTTCATTTGAGAGGTCTGAAGGAACTGATCTTAAGCTGACATGAAAGTCTCAAGGTGCCATGTGATTTTGAATATAAATGTTGTGTGAAGAATATTTTGAGAACTCAAGACAATATGCTGTGCTTGACAAAAACTATTATCTATAACTTAGAAGAAATATAGAGAAAGGAGTTTTAAATATGGGAGCGCTATTTTAAGGAATTTTAACTTTATTAACATAAGCAAACAAAGACGCTTCATTACCATATTTAAAGAGAGGAAGATACATAATGGCACATAATAGAGAAATTACAAAATCATACCCAACACTGTATGGAAAACTCCTAATTCTTTCATTAATCATTAGTGTATCAAGTACAAAATAGTATAGTCTTCATATTCTTCAAAATTTGGACCTTTCTTCTATAATTTTCCCTTTTTTTATACATCATGAGACAGTTGGTAACTACCAAAACTATCAAACTACTTAACTACTTTCTAACTGTCTAAAGTAAAAATTCATTTCAGAACATTACATTGGAGGGCAAAAGACACCTCATTTTCCTCAAGAAATAAGATAACATAAAGTAAAAATGAATTAAACTATGATTGGTGATTGTTGATCACTATTCGAATCTGTGGCTTGAGTAGGTGGTCCTGTTGGTGTATCTTTTGTCTGCTCTATCATCCATTATTTGCATTTTCTCCACAATGGTACATTTGACTTTGGTGCCTCTTCTAATTTATCGAGTGCTATTATGCATGCTGTAATCCTACTATAAGTAGGATTATCTGTAAACAAAGTCTTCACCATCCACAAAAGCTTAAAATCTTTATTAACGTCATTCACAATAGTGGCTCCCTTCAATATTGCTATTTTTCATGAGTGTTGTCAACTTTTCTTTTTGCCTCAACTAAGAAAATCTCATATGTTTTCCATGGAAACAAGTTTCCTTGTAGATCCCAGCAAGAGGGAAGCCCAACTTTAACCCTTTTATCAAACAGGATGTTAAACTTGGAAATTTCTACCTTTATCTCCTTTATCTTCTTCTCGACAACATTTTTGTAAATATTTCTGACAATCATCTTTTTAAAATCTATTGCACATAGCGTTCTATCTGGAACGTCATGGTCCTTTAGTTCTGAAGCAGACTTAGAATTAATAAAATCTATCATTCTCTTTGCAAACTTTGATCTGTCTAAATCTTTCTGGTTATTTTGCATAACCACGCTTTCCATGTCTCAGAGAATTGCTTTCTCATCAGACATAATAACAATGAACTCCCAGATGCTCCTAATAATTTCAATGATTTCATCCCATAGAATCTCCTTGGCTAGAATTAAGGACTTATTGCCCTTCATTTTCTCCTTTAGTGTTTTAATTTCCTCTTCAGCCCTTAGAATATCTTCTATGTACTTCTTTGTGTTTTCCTTTTCCATTCGTGCTTCTTCTTTGCTTATATGCAATAGCTTATAGGTTGTTTCCAATTCCCTTTGTGCTTTCTTCACATCATGCTCAGCCATTTTTAACTCTGTTCCCAACTGTAATACCTATGTTGTTGGATCGTCTGTATTGGTTGGCATTACTATTTCACAGACATGAGTATCTACTTGTTGTTTTAGCTTATCTAGAGATTATTTAAGTGATCTGAAATGGTTGTTGAACATCTTGTCATACTTACAAGAACCTACCACTCCAAAGCTTAACAAAATTATGATCTAGCTTAGATTGACAATTGCGGAATTAAGGACTTGAAGTAGGTGTATGTCATTGTATATACTATTTAGTGCTTATTTGCTTATGTTGATATTAAAGACAAATAACAGTAAAATGTAGGAAATAGAAAATCGTGCACATAAGAACAATATAATATAGGAGTTCACCCTGATATCATGTGCTGGATCTCCTTGAGCTCTTCTCAACTTGACTAGGCTCTTTGGGATTGTGGTAAAACTTCTTTTACAAGTTCTATACTCAACTCCAAAGGATTACAACTGAACAAGTGGGTTTAGAATACCATCTTATCCCTGACTGTCCTTACTCTGCAGACATATGTAGGCTTCTTTGGACTAGATTCCTTCAATTAGTACACTGAACTGACTTGAGCTTCTAGATGGCACTAACACCCTCAGAATTCTACATACTATCTCTGGAACTCCTTCTACTATCTTCAACACACATTAGACACCTGCAACATAATGATCATTTAATCACTTGATGTTCTGAAACTTCACTGTAGCATCTTGCCCCTAGAAGTCTCTAGATGCTTCTGAAAATCCCTTCAATGGATTCAAAAGGTCCTTTTAGTCAGGATTGATTGTTGGATCACTAAGAATGAGGTCTGGTAGCTCCTGTAACTGCCTTCAACCTCTGGTGGCTCTGAACTCTAGAATCAATCTTCTTTGATATAATTCTCCATGTAGATGACCACTTTAGCTTCTATGGATCATTCCATTAGCTTCAAAAGGCTCTTATTAGTCTAGCAAACCTTTTGGTTCACTCTCGAGCTCTGCTTCTGTCTCTCTAGACTCTCTACAAAACTCCTCTGTTTCTTTGGTCCCTTGCCCCTCTGTAAAATACTCTGTCTCTGCTTTTATTTGATATTTTTAACCAAATTTAACGACTACACCTGAATCTGACTAAACTTTAGCCACTCTTCTAGGCTGGCTGTAAGAGGTAGTGATTTATATTTACCACCATTGTTGGGTGCACATATGTGCGATATAACCTCTATGGTTAGGGACATTCAGCCATAGAGCTTTTGTAGCTGGGTTAATCCTGGACCATCGATCTGTCCCGTCATCCAACAATTGTCACCTCATCTACTGGCCAACTTTCCCGGACAATCTCCGCTATAGATGTGACCTCACTTGATCCAATGGACATCACTCATATCGCGCAAATTTCCTGTACGAGTTTTATCTAATCGAGGGTGTGTGAGAAAAGTAGTGTTTCTCTGCTACGTGTCACTTGCTGAATGGAATCGCGTGCTTTGGGCTCATTACCGCTTCTAGCCTTTCACCCGCGTGATATACTATTTACTACTTGGCCAATACTACCCACGTGGTTTAGTCCAATTTAATTAAAAAACACTTTATAAAAGGTTTAGTGCTTTAACAAAGGTTTTTTACGCTTACCTAATGCTTCAGCACATAATGAAGGATTTAGCACTTAAACGAAGATTTAGTGTTTAACAAAGGTTTTACACTTTAAGGTCAAATGAACCTTTTTAACCCTTAACCTTTATACCTTTGTTATTTATCTTTAGTATTTAACCCTGATTCTTGATTGCAGTTGAAGTTCTGGATCATTTTCTGATCACTCCTCCCCATTGAAAATCTTTTGGACCCCAAAATATTGATATACTGATATGAACAATAGTTGAGAGTATGACACCCTCTTCTTTCATCCTCAATACACTTGCCCTGCATGGCTAGTGCTTTTGAACCAAAACTTTAAGCACTTTCCTTCCCGGATGTGTTTGTTCTCCTGTTAAAAATTTTCCTCCTATTAAAAATGGGTTTCCTTCAGAATTCATGTAGAACTTCTGCTGAGAAGGTTATATAAGGTAGTTTGAAAATATCTGCCTTGATCATTGACCCAAGGTGGTTCAACCAAATGTGAAATTACATCTTCTTAATAGAAATGTACATTTGTACCAATTACAGTATCTTTTCTTGACTTATTGTCAAAAACAAGAAATACAAGAAAACAACTAGATGGCCTGGACTCTTGCTTCGTCAAAAGAAATAGATTTCAAATCTTGTGAATCACCATCATGGCTTTACATCTTTGTACAAATGATTGACTAGTTAACAAGCCAATAAAAACATGCCTTTACAAACAATTGACCCTTCAAGTCAATCATGTAAAAAGAACTTAAGGATTCTTTTTCAAAGGTGAAACACTTCATCATTGTCTTGCTTTTACAAACTTGGAGATCAAATCAACGTTTCCCAAGTCAAGATTACATTACATGGAGATAAAAAAAACAAAGCTATCAACCCTTCAAGTTAATTACACATACATGTCAAATACAAGGAAATCATCACATCCCTGTGTTCATGCATATCATCCTTATGCATCTACTCCATCCCTCAGCTTTCTCTTAAGCACACTGTACTTCCAAAGCTGAAATGAATATAATGTTTGCAGCAATAAAGTGAGTCTACCACTCATTCTTTCCATTCACCTTATTGGTAAAATCCTGCAACTTGCATCTCATTAGCAAAGAAATGCATCAAATCAAAAGACATGCAACCTTAATTGGATAAGAACTCTAACCATTTTTTACCAATCCATTTCAAAGGTGCTTCCTTTGTTTGCACATTGACTTCAACTTGTGAATCATTCTACAACACATCATTTATGGAAACTTCCTTTCCATTCTTGCCGTTCTCTCTTTCCACCTTCTTGAGATTTTGTGGAAGCATTGTTGGATTCAGAGTCCAACACCTTTCAGCAATGTGTCCTTGCTTATGGTAGTAATTGCAATGCATGTGCATCTTTTTGATAGCATGATTTGCCTTGTCCAGTGGATCTTTTTCTTCTTGCCTCCATTCCTTCAGTGTTTTCTTGTATGTGGCCATTCTCTTCCAAAATCTAGAAACACTATGGTTATCTAAACCACAAAAGGAACATGCAATTATTTTCCCATTCTTATGTGGAAACTTATCATGCTTTACATAATCGAAAGGAATATGATTAAAACCAGATTTATACCTTTATTTTTCACATTTATTACCTTCATGAGGAGGTGAATTCAATGAAGAAGTGGCTTCCTTTGGAACACCATCAATCTCTTCAATGCTTTCAGAGCTTTTGCAACTCTTTGGTTCAAGTGCCTGCTTATGAACATGTTCTTCCTGCAAAGTGTGTTTCAAACTATTGCATTTCCCAAGAATACAATCTTTACACTCTTGAGGTAAAAGATTCGAGATGAAACTCCTTCTAGGAACTATTTCAATTGCCTCCATGGCTGCTTTGGAACTTTCTCTATCAACTTGTCCATAGCTAAGACCCAAACAATTAGGCCTTTCCTCAACCATTATTGGTTCAACTATGCCCTGTGCATGTTTTCCCAATCCTTTTCCTTCATAGCAGATTTGTGACATCAACTTGGACGCTATGCCTCTAGTATGTTTTTCAAAAGAACCAACATTTACATTCTGAGAGCAAATTGAAGAAATACTGGAATTGTTTACCTCTTCTACAAGCTGATACTTGACTAAGGCTTCTTTGGCAATAAGGATTTGTGTCTCCAACTCAAGCATCGTTTCTAGGTTCATATTTGCAATATCAAGTTGGCTTTCCACTTCCTGCAATCTGTTAGAAAGCAGTTGCTTCTCTTCCTTCATGGAATTTAACTGCTCTCAAAGTATGATGCTCTTCCTTCCATCCTCATACATTTCTCTCACCATAGTCATCATGATGAACATGTCTTCCTTCAAGTCCTCATTAAAGAATCTTGTGAATGAGGAAGATTTTGAGAATTCACTTGTAGAAGTCATCATTATAACAATGAATAAAAGAACTTCAACAAGACTTCACAAAGAACTTATTCAAGTAGCCTTTTACACACAAATCTCTTGTGCTTCAAGGATTGCCTTGAGGTCCTTGGGGTAAGAAGAATGCCTTCAACCCTTCTTCCTTCTTGTCCTCTCCTGGACTTAGTTATCAGTAGCTTTCCCTTCACCTTTGCAAAATCAAACAATAGTTAGTTTACAACAATCAAGTAGTCAAATCCCTTGTACTCTTTAACACCTTTCAAGTCAAACAAGCAATCTATTGCTTTGTCAATCAAGAAACTATTATTTTGTCAATAAAGAATCTAGCTCTGATACCACCTGATCTGAAATGGGGGTTGAACATCTTGTCATACTTACAAGAACCTCCCACTCCAAAGCTTAACAAAATTATGATCTAGCACAGATTGACAATTGCGAATTAAGGACTTGAAATAGGTGTACGTCCTTGTATATACTGTTTAGTGATTATTCTCTTATGCTGATATTAAAGACAAATAACAGTAAAATTCAAAAAATAGACAATCAAACATAACAACAATAAAATATAGGAGTTCACCCCGACATTATGAGCAGCATCTCCTTGAGCTCTTGTCAACTTGACTAGGCTCTTTGGAATTATGGTAAAACTTCTTTTACACGTTCTATACTCAACTCCAAAGGTTTACAACTAAACAAATGGGTTTAGAATACCATCTTATCCCTAGCTGTCCTTACTCTGCAGACAGATCTAGGTTGCTCTTGACTAGATTCCTTCAATTAGTACATTGAGTTGTCTTGAGTTTTTGG
>APFE031516666.1:0-21708 GCA_000404065.3 Pinus taeda | reverse complement strand
TTAAGTTTTTTATGTTTTATATTTTTTGGGCATTTTTATTAAGTTTATTTAGTAGAAATTTGTTGGAATAATAAGTTGTATATGTGAACCATTGCGTAAGTGTTTTTCAAGGTGTTGAATTTGTTTATACATTTTAAAAAATTATAAAATAAGGATCTACTCAAAAATTGTATTAAAACATAGGATAGTTAGATTATAACTTAATTTTATATTTTAAGAAATACTAAAGGTGGAAATCAATTATGAAGATTACATATATTCCTTATAAGTAATTATCTTCATCTTTGTCATTTGAGTTTATCTTGGGTTATTGGAAAGAAATTTTTATCCTCCTGACCTAAATTCAATTATTAGAATTAGTTATTATCTTTTCCTCTTGACAATTGGATTTGTCTTGTGTAGCTTGGAGGAAAGATTATTACCTACATCACTTAAATTTGATTCTCACAAATGATGTGTCATGTTTTATAATAATAACTTGGATTTTTATTATTTTTATTATTATTTTTAAGTCAAAAACTTTCTATTAATCAATGAGCATATACAAAGATATCAAAATGTATGTGGTCTCACCCCAACCAAGTTTGTTGACAAATGTGATAACCATACAAAATACAAAAACCAAAATGGCTTAGCTAAGAGGTCCACAGCCTTAGAGGCCTAACATACCAGAAAACTACAAGAACAAAAAAAACACCAGTGATCATAATTAGTCGTCAGAGATAATTGAAGCAAGATTATCTGGCCCTGTACCTGGAGGAGGAGGAGGGCAATACAGACAATTAACATGGTGCTCAAAGTGGGCAAGCCAAATTTCCAGTTTTCATCTTTCTCCATCAACAGATTTTGCCCACGCTAGACAACCACCACCCTTTCACAAACATGGCATTAGAAGTGTTGGAGTTGTTCAAGTTTGTCCATGATGACCTCGTGCTCCTCCCTTTAGGCTTTATCGAGAGATTCTAACTAAGAAATGATAGAGTGAACCAGCTCCTAGATCGTCGTGGAAGTCCTGGGATGCCTAGAAGGAACACGACCGTGACCCTAACTTCTGCCACCTCTGTCAGCGCAATGACCACATTGAATTGACATATTGTTGTGACTTCCCACCATGGAGATGATCAAGGACCTGCGCACCCCATGGGTTTCGTGACCCCCATGCCCAGCACCATGCATTGTACCTAAACCCTGCTTGGAGTTTTTGCCACTCACATATGTTGCACCACTCTAAGAACCTACAAGATAAGGTGAACCTTCCATCTTTAACGACTAGTACATGCGAAGAGCGAGGGTAGTATCCAAACAAAGCCAAGAGCCACCAGAATGAACCCAATAGTACACATGAAAGAATTGAGAGGCCCAATGAACAACCACCTTCCACCATAGGCCAAGTAGACCTCACCGCAAACTGAGAGGGAAAAGAATCTAACACAGTAATTCCCTCCACTAGAAATTCACCACCAGACTAGAATCAAACTAGACCAAAACAAGTGAATGAAACAACAACGAAAAATGCCAGAAGGTGAATAACAAACAACAAACAAGAGAAACTTGAAAAACGAGCTCCTAGAATCTAGGCCAATTCCAAAGCCACAAAGAAACGCCGAATGGAGGTCTTATTCCAGGGAACCTAAATGGGAAGAACCAAGGGTCGATAACACCCAAAGACCAGCACCACCCCTAAGCCAATTTCGTGACCCAAAAGGAAACACCACCATGAGAAGGCCCAAAGATAATTAAACAAACAGTGGGCACCAAACACATTCAACCCAAGAAGCCCAAGGAGAGAAACCCAGAGAACGCAAAGCGACTAAACCCGAAACCAACCAAAGCCGCAAACGACACACCCTATGGTTTAGGAAGGGGAGGGAAAGTTTCTCAAATTGTAGGGAGGAAAGAGAGAACAATGTATTAGGCCAGTAGGATGAGCAAAAGGCAGACAACCATCACCCTAGCCTAATGACCAAAAGAGATAAAGGCATAGAGTAGTGTGCGATACTCAGTGAGCCAAAGAACAACTAGAAAAATTCACGAGCCATGCAATTTAACTGAGGGTGTGACAATCCAATTGAAACCCAAATTAGAGTGACTCTAATGCACGCAGACAAGGGAAGGATTTTCACATGTAAATAATTACTACCGCGTGGTGGAAGAGTTGATGTCTTGCCCTCCCCACTTTAACAGAAGATCCACTGTCATCCGTCACATGACAAGTGGATTCCATAGCCCAATGCCCCATCATGGAATAATAACTTAGAATTTAATCTGTATTTTAAAATAAAATTCAAATTTTGTGAATATATATATATATTTTCAGGAGAAAAAAAGCATGATATATTATATTGAGTAAAGTATGAAGATTGATTATATAATACAGGGTATAATATATACAATATAGATATTAGAATATATAGATATAATATTATGGGCATTTCTTCAAACGCGAGTTTAAAATTGTTCGAAATAAAAGTGTATGAAAATCTATAAAAAATTTCTGCATTCATAACGTTTTTACTTACCGATCAATTGGTTCTCCCATTGCCATCTTGATTATTTTTTTACTTTTAATAATTTTTAATTTCTTACTCACTATTAGTTAGAATTGAAAAATGAATGCCCCGTAATAATCAATGTCTTATATGATTTGCCTTAAATAATTTCCAAGTAAAACTTTCCCTTCTTTTTTAAATATATGTATGAGTATAAATATATTTTAAGGTGTCATGCATAAGTGTAGATTGATTATAGATTAAATTTTGATTTGATTTTAAGATGTTATATATAAGTGTAAATTGGTTTTAAATTAATATAAGTTAAGGATAAAGTTTATAAGACAGGTTAATTGGCCATAATTGTGTTATGAAATATTATGTAAATTCTGAGATTCAACATTCTTTTAAGTTAATATTTAGTCTTAAATAATATTTTATTTTATTTTAATTTTTTTATGTATAACTTAACATTTAAAGTTATTATTCTATGAAGAATCACTTTGTTGTGTCCAAGTCCCAGTGGCTAGGGTTTACCTAGCTACTGTGGAATTAATTGTTGTAGAGAGTTGTTTTCATTGTGGAATATTTTGTTGCAGGAGCCGCCACTGAGGCTTTCGTTTGCAATAGTCGACAAGGAATCATGTTTGCATCTGTGGAAACCATCATTGCTTGGTATAAATTAAATCTCATCTCTCTTCATGTGGATCTCTAGCTTGCACATGATTAATCTAAGTTTAGGGAAATGTGGGAATAAGGTCATTGTCACCATGGGGCTAAAATCCTAGATTCATTCTCGATATGGGTTCTCTAGAGGGGGTTTTCCCCTCTCTACTAGATGAGGTTGCGACCTTCCATGCCCTTATAGTTTCTCTCTCCAAGAAACTTGGATCTAAGGAAGGAAAGATTTTTTTTTTAAGAAGGCGGAGATTATACCATAAGTGGCCCTTCCATTAGGATTTCAAATAAGTATCTTGCCATTTTTGGATTGGACTTTAGTGGGGAAGTTCAGAGGAATGTTTTCATCCCCAAGATCCATGGAGTTATGGATGGAGAAAACTTGGAAGTCATTGATAAAATGAATTATTAGAATGTATGCATGCGGGAAGGGGTTTTTTCCTTCCTGTTTGAATTTAGGAAGATAAAGATGTAATTTTTTGAAATTGACTAATTTTTTTGGGCCATATCTATGTTTTTGAACAAATGTTCATTTGATTTTGATCCAGATGAAGACATACCAAATGGAGTTCCTATTTGGGTCAATCTTCCTCATGCTTTGCTTTCATGCTAAAGTGATGATTATCTGTGTGCATTAGTAAATGGGTTGGGGAAATTTTTGGACAGGAGTAAACCCAAAGGACTTTAGTTTGCATGTGCAAAAAATTGTGCTGAAGTACATATGGAGAAACAGTTTCCCTCGGAAATAAATCTCATGCAAGGAGAATGATCTCATTGCCACACTCTTGACTACGATTAATTACCCTTCAAATGTAGATACTACCATGAATATGACCATTTTGCTAAAGATTGTAAGAATGCACATATAGGAAAAGGGTTGTATTCGAAATCAGGTCAAGAAGAAAAATGGAAAACACAAAAAAAGGGGAAAATAAAGTAAAATCGACAACAGCCAAACACCAATCCATGCTCAGTAGAATCGTGGTCTCGACCTCCAAAATTTTGTTTGAGGTCTTGTAAATTCAAGAAGAAAATGGAAAGAAAGGGGCTTTAGAAGAAGAAGTTATGAACCCTAATATAGAAGAAGGGGAAATAAAAAACTCAAAGAATGAAGCAGAAGTGGAGACCCTAAAATGGAAAGAAGAAATAAAATATGAAGCACTACAAAATAATAAGTAAAAATTTATTTCATAGGAGGAAGAATTAACCCCATATGCAAAGAAGGAGGAAGTCCATGATGAAGAACATGTAGAAGAAATGACTTCAAAGGCAAATGAGCAACCCTTATCTAGGGCTCAAATCAACAATATATACTCTTCTGTTTCAAAACAAGTTGAAAAATCCATATGGAATAAGGGGCATAAAATGGGAAGCACACCTACAATATCAAAGGAATCACTGGAAGGCACTAGGAAAGTATTGACTAGACAAACAAAGGAAAAAATTGATGAATTAGTGAGATGAAAAAAGAGGACAAGAAATAGGAAGTTCCAAAAGATGATAGGGGAGATACTCTAAGAAGGAAATCAATCTCAAATTGATGACATCTTCCCATGTTCCAATTATTGCACAGTAAACCCCTCTAGTAATTACTTCAAATAATGTAAATGGAATGTAAATGCATTTTGATCTTGGGAGTTTTCTAAAAAAAATTAACTAGAATGGGGCTTGAATTTTTGTATCATGGAGTAATCGTTTGAGAGACTATATTGAGCCTTTGTGCTTAATCCAACAAAGTTTATTGGTAATTCTCATAATTGTTTCTTTGAAAAAGAATTTATATATAATTGTAAATTGATTTTAAGTTAATATAAATTTAGATAGATCTCATTTGGTTGGAATTATAGAAATCCATAATTAAAAACCTAGGTGGGAAGGAAGAGCATTTCCAATAAAAAAATCAAGTACAAATTGATCACATAACATGAAATAATCTAACATTTATTAAAATTTTAATTAAATTTAATGATTTTATTTAATTATCTAAGTTTAATTAATTGTTTATTAAGGGGTATTATATCATTATTGTTATAAATTATCTTTCTATCTCATTTATGAGTTGAATACAAAATTAAAATGCCTTCCCTTTAGTAGACATGTTTTTAATTATAATGAATACTTAGAAATATACAAATGATTCCAGGTACAAGGCGCAAATCATAGGTTATATTCCTTACTTGATGAGCACATGATAATAAAGTATCGGCTCTTCTCTCTCTCGGCCTTCTCTCTCTCTCTCTAATATAGATATAATATATATATTTATCCGGATTATATAGGGTATAAATATCATATATGATATTATATATATAATATATATATATATAGTAGATTTATATTATATATAAATTATTTACCAAGTTATAAATAATATATATAGTATATTAAAAGATAAATTACTACTTATTATATTATAATATATATATATAAACCCAATGGCTTTATTTGTTCAATCACTCTATTCCTCTGTTTCTTTTTCTATTACGGCCATACATATTCATTAGAAGTTACACACACACACACACACCCATATGTTTGTGTGTGTAACTTCTAATGAATATGTATGGTCGTAGTAGAAAAAGAAAACAAAAAAATAAGGAGCTAAAAAATAAGCCACCAAGCTTATCAAACTCAAGCTAAATCCAAAGTATCTGGCTCATCCAACACGTAGAGAAAAAAGACAATCTCACTTTTTTTTAAATTTATAGGAATATGTTTGTTGACAACATGCATGCATCATTTTTCACATAAAACGAAAAATATGCAAAACTCCAACACCTTGACATGTTTGAAAAAGAAATATTTAGCACTGAAGCCTTCTTTCAAAGGAAAACAACCAAATTTCCTTTATCAAGCGTAACCAAAGCCCCTAGATCCATCCTATTTGTGAAAAATCACCTAATGGTCCTTCAAATAACACTCAATAATAAAAGACTCAGCAAAGAGGGAATGCATTGTGATTGAAGGTCTTTTTCGCCATGCTCGAGGTCTAGAAGATTCGTTTTATTCTGTAAGGCTCTTGTTTTCCTTTTTTACTATGTTATAGGCTCCTAGACCAATCATTACAACCAAAACAAATTAATGTAGCCATACCCCACTTATAGGCCAAATTACAGATAGAAAGGTCCTATGTGGTGTTTCAATGCATCTTTCACAGTGATGAAGCCTAAGAATATTTGTTAAATACCTAAGCCACTTGTTATACTTCCATGAACTTTGTTAAGATGCAAAGACCCATATGTGTTACTAAAAATATCATATAGTCCCCTAGTAAGCCACTCATATTTGAACACATGCCCAAGGAAGAGAATGTCTTGTGGATTCTAGGTGTTTTTCATGGAAATTATTACCAAGAAGCATTATTTAGAAGAATGAGACCCTTGTTTTCCTCTTGTGACCCTAGTTATACATCTAGACCCATTCTTGGTACATAGCTAACTTAGTCATGGTGCCTATAACACACTTGGAGGAAATTTATAGCAAACAAAGGTCAAATGTTGTGGTTCAAGGTCTCATCCATGGTGCTAAAGCCTCAAAAAAAAAATTATGGCTAGACAGTCTTGTTTCCCTCCTTTCAATATGATCATAAACATGAAATGAATCCATGATGCACAAAACCTCATAATGGTGTTCCTATTCAAGCCAAATGCTAAAGGAACCTTAGAGAGGGCTTGTATAGTAGTTTTTAGGTGTTTTTCATTATGCATAAGTTCAAGAAATTCAAATTAGGTATTAAGCTTGTTGTTCCCCCTTTTACCATGTTTATCATTAACACACGTTTTTAGTGGGCAAAACCTAACTATGGCTCCCGTCGGACTTGGATGTCAAAGAACCCTTACAAAGTTTCAACATATTAGATTGACGACTTGTTTAAGGATTTTTAGCTTAACAATCTTCAATAACATCCTAAGGTGGTTTATTTCAATCATAAATTATGGTCAAGGCCTCATAACCCATCTATGGTGTGAAAAAACATCATAATAGCTACAATGAAACAACAATAGTGCAAGGTGAAGAATATCAAACTTATTTTCCCTGAAAAAATTCACTACTTGTAGTAACTAAATATTGGTTGAAGAAATCAAACGCCTGGTTTCAATGGTTGACGTGAGATATATTATGTACATTGATACTATTATATTTTTAATTAATCCTATCCAATCTATGAAACCTAAATGTAAATAAAAAACAACCTTTATTAGTGCAATCAGTTATAAAGAAAGCAAGTATAAATATAACAAACGCTAACTAACTTATAGTTTGTTAATTCACATATTGAAGTACAAATTGAAATCAATAATCAAAGAATAACATTTACATCTTTTTTTAAGGTGGGGAGGTATAAGAGAGATCCTCTTTTTACTAATACTAACAACACATTACAAATGTACATGTTATTTCATTGCTAACACCTTTTGTAATAATTTTTCGAGTTCCTCTAATCCCTTGCCAATTAGGAAAACTTTTGGATGCCCATTGCTTTCAAAGAAAGGATTGAAAAAACTGGGAAGTTTAATCCTAAAATCAATGGAAGAAGCAATAACTTGGAAAATAGGGTTTCTAGGATAATAAGGTAATAAAAGACCAGACTCACAAACACTTACTACTACTCTAGCATGAGGCTGCCAATATGGTGGCTTTACTTATTTCCCCTTCTCTAACATTAGCCTCATTTTATAGTCCTAGAATTGGTTGAGGTAGTTGGTAATGGGTTTTTGTTTGGTATAAGTGTTTAGATCCTATAAAAACTTCTTAGAAGTGGGTTATATTCTAGCATTTATTTTTTCTGCGCAATTTTTCAAGCTACATGCACCTTTCTCATGGACAAAGAGCATGCACATGCACCTTCCTTTAAGGAAAAGAGAATGTAGGTTTTTAAATATTATTTTTTAACATGCTTCATTATGAGAAATGACAACAATTGATCACTATAAAGGTCATGTGGGAATTAGAGGATGGTGTCAAATGATGCAATAACAAATTCTCCTTAATTTACAAAGTCATAAGGGAAGCTAATGGCCAAAGTACATTATAAAACAAAGGAAGAATTTTTTAAGTGGGACCAAGTGGACTCTAGTAAAATTTACATAAGAAAAGTACCTACAATAGAAACCATAAATATCATATGACTCCATTCCCTAATATGGGTTTACCCATGCTCATGTGTGAAAAAACATGGCTACCAAAGCGAGCATACTATGTATATATGAAGTATATAAAATGTAGAAATTATGCCAAGTATAAGATACATAGTGTATCCATGTCAAATATAAATGATATCCATGATAAAATACAAAGTGAATCTATGTTTTTGTGTACATACGGAGAGGATATGGAACTATAAGGTGTACAAACCAGTGATTTAAAAGTAAAAATGTCATATAGGTAGGTGGATTGAATATGTAACTCAAGTGGTAGCATAAAGAGGAATTATACTACAACCCAAGGTATTCAATCCAAATCCACCAAAGGTATGAGTCTACACCTTGTGAATAATTGAGTTGAAGTGGAACACATGATAAACCTTTTGATTACCAATTATTGATGTATATTATTAACAAATTTGAGGCAACCTGTTGATAATGAGAATGGGAATCAAGGTACATAGTACAATACAGTGAGTGTGAATAAATTTGTTTTCATCTAAAATTCATTGAAACTATCAATTAGCTGACATTTATGTATTATGACTATCAATAGTGAGGAAGGAACCTACGAACACTAATTGCAAGCTACAAAGTATTATAAAATATATAAATCTTGTTCAAATAGAAAATCAGATTATGTTTATGGGAGGATATCTAATAGGGAGGAATTAAGGAATCGTACATCATCTAACACGAGTGAACATTAGGAAAATGATTTAAATGTCTTAGAAAATGGTCTTAAAATGACACCACTTAGTAGATATTTTACATGCACTACATGAAGTAGTTCATGAAATAAACTCTTTAAGAAACTACCTATAACAAAATATACCAACAAAAACAAGGAATTCCACCAATGATGAGAATCGTAACCAGATATAACATGAATATGAATATGTGAATAAAGGTCTTGCTGTCAAACACATGGATAGCCTCTAAGTCAACAATAATTAATGAAATCTCATCTACTAAACACAAGGTAACCTATAAATGATGGAAGTATGCCTAGGGTGTTACTGAATCTAGGTCAATCTATTAAGTGAATAAGAAACAACCCACTAATAATAATTCATTGGGGACCTTGCACATTCACATGAGTAAAGAACACTAATCATGTTGTACTTAAGAAAAACTTAACAGTAGGGAAGGTCGACATGAATGGCGAATAATTTCAAGGATATATGGTTCACATAAACAAAATATGGTCTCTAAACATAAGCATGGCATAAATGTGACTTGGACAACATTTGACACAAGAAGGAATAATGAGATAAATTTGTAATGCAGGGGACATCAACAAATTATCCATGGTGATTGGAAGAGTAACCAACCATAGGATTAAAACTCAAAAATCAACGTTCAATTAATAAAGCAATACTAAAGTCCATTTTGTTGAGAAGAATATACAAAACTTGATGATTTGTTCAAGGGTGACACAACTAGAACTACTACTAGCTACACCAAGTAAACATCTTAATTTTTACCCTCCCTCTCTCTGTTCTTTTTACCTTTTATTTAATATTTTGGAACTTTTATGTCTTTTTCATATTCAAAAATCCGAAAAAGTAATTAAAGAATGCCTTAACAATTTGGAGGAAATGAGTGGCGCATGGTGAGAAACAATGTTCCAAGCCCACTAAACATGTACATAAACAAAATATGCATGAAAATGATTTGTATGATATGGACACTCATCGACATGTTTCCTCTAGGAATATGGTTTAAAATACAAAAGAAATAGATATAAAGATAAATAGCTAAAGGAAATTTATCAGTGGTAAAAAAAATATGACAAACTACAGTGGACATTAGGCTCAAACATGCAAGGATCAATATGCAATGCAACAATTCAAACAAAAACATAGACGCAAGATCCCCTTAAGGAATGAATACAAAAGTATATGGAAGAGGTCATGCAACTTCAACACAAAGTCATGGTGAGGCTAAGAAGGCTCTCAAACCTAAAAGAAATTCAACATGTACAAAATAGTAGGCAAGGTGCTAACTAGAGTTCTCATGATCATTATTCTCTACCATTCAAGTTATTTCACAAGTAAACATCAAAGAAGGGTAACATCACAACCTTCCAATGTCAAACCCAAGGCATAATGTTATCTGAAATGAATGTTGATAATAAAATATTAGAATGTAGGGAGAAACCTATCATTATATCCTAGATTGAGACATTTACCTCATGGTTCACTAAATATTTCCTTTTAAAAATACTAAATAAAATGTCTTTGAATTCCTATATACATGATTAAAAACATTTTCTAGAAGTTAATAAATCTATTATAAACCTCCAATAACAACTCATGCTCTGTAATATAGGACTTTAAAAATAAAAACCTTAAAAATACAATATAGTACAAAGAACTATGTAGTTTTGATGGTTATGCATATTACTTTCGCATGTGAAGCCCATTGTAAGGCTCAAGATAAGGGTTCTTTTCATAGTCAATGACCCTATGGGCCCCTATTAACTATGTAAGGGTCACACCGAACAAGTTTGAATTTATATGCTCCCAACATATAATGAATATATTCATGAACTATAACGAAGTTGCTTTTGGACCAAATTCAAGTACTAATAGATTTATCATAATGAGATATGATGCATAATTGATATGCCTCATGAGGTATTCTAGCTCCTTGATGATGACCATCAAGACATTGTAGAGATAGGTGACATTGATCATTGAGATTAGTATTAAGTGAAGATTCAATGGTGAGTTCTAAAAAAGAAATCTCATACATAATCAAGTTAAAGTTAAGAATTTATTGATGCAAAAGGAAATGCATATTGAAAGTCATTGAAAGAAGCACTATAAATTTGATTTTTTTGTAAGAAAAATCAGATCCAATCAAGGTGTGATCAAAAGGGCCACGTTTTATAGATAATTCAAATCATGCAATCAAAATGTGTTCTTTAGGGTGATTGGTATCAATATATGACATTTAGTGGCCCAAGTGTTTCCATCCCTAAACATGGTGCTTGAGCCATGGAAGGTTCACTTAGTGATTAAGCCCTTTGCTTCCCCCTACAACCATATTTAGACCTCAAGATCCACTTTTAGTGGAGAAAACTGTTGGAAACAATAATTAATACTGAGATGGGGAGCTGGGTGAATCAATATTAAGGATAATTTTAATTTTAGTGCCAATACCTATTTCTTTTTACTTGATAACCATTCATGTGAAAAACCATGAACATGTTATGTAACAATAAATCAATTCAACACATGAACATACACACCAACACCATGACATCATCCACATATAAACATAGAGGATTTAACCTCATATGTATTTTTGAGCACCCACTCATGTGAAAAACCAACTCCCTTAGATTGTTTGCTAACATCCACTAGCAGGAAGCACCAACTCCCTCTTCTAGAAAAACTTGATTAGCTTACCAGAAGCACCAACATCATGGATTTTTGTAAGCACCCACTTGCAGGAGGAACCAACCCCCAAGATATCCTTTAGACATCCACTCAGATGGAAGCACCAACTCCTTATTTTGTAAGCTCCAAACCACAGTCCATAAGGAAATTATTTTCTCTTTATTTTGGCACTCACTTGGCCTCCTTTCAACTTTGCATTAATTAACTTGGTCCTCTGTCCTATTCAACATCTTCACTCATATATGGCATAGACAATACTCTGCCCCCATTCATTCTTCCCATCTTCTACAACACACTCCACTCAACACTCTTCCCACTATTTTTCTTAGAGGCACACTCATCAACGCATACTCACTATAACATATACAACATTTGGCTCTCGAACCTCACACAATCTGCATATCAACTCTCGGCCTCGGTTATTCGACAAAATATCTCAGCCTCTCTCAATAGCTCTATACAACACACTCACACAACACTCTACTACTTCCCCCACAATGCACTAATGTAATACATAGTTTTATTCATCTATTACATAGGGAACAATGTAGGCCATTTTTCCATTCACACTTCCTGTGTTTACTAGACTAGCATGGCTCACCATCCTATTGATATATATTGATCCTTAGTCACTGCATGTAAATTAAATTAGAGAATGGGCTCTAGAGTGTTTTTCCATGTTGACAATTGAATCTCAAGCCAACCTCCAAACTGTAACTAATTAGAAATTTGACAAAGTCTCCATTCCTATTTTGATTCTCATTTAACTCTTCATGGTGTAAGGAACAGTCAAGTATGGTTTAATCTGTTTGATTTAGACAATCCATCCATTCACTCTGCAAATGTGGTCCTCTTTTCCTTGTTTCCCTATTATGGAGTCCAATGGCATCTATGCAAATCCATATTTATTGGATTAACAAACTTGGTGAGCATAACCCAATATTGAATTCTGCACCAAAACATTGCCAACATATTCAAGCTACTTTTAACTCCAAGGTGGTGAACTACCAACCTTGGTATAACATCCAAATATGTCACATGACAAGTGGTCGACTCGTTCAATTCCTAATGCCCATAGGTTATTTTCACGAAATATGGCACAAAGGTTCCAAAGTTGTTGACATATTCATGTGATATGCCACAATACTTTAAGTTAGGCCCTCAACGCTTAAGTAATTTTATATGTGCACATAAAACTTTTCATCATATAGCCCGAAGGCCCTTTTAAACTCCCCACAATGCATTTTTATTGTAATAATCCCAAATTCCCAAGGAATCATAACACATAAAACCTTCATAAAAATGATTCATGGGCACCTTCGAATATATATGGGGTGAAGTTTCCTGCGGGGCCTCTGCTAAAACTGTTAGGCTGATGTGTCTTTGTGGTCTAGCATAAGCAATTCCTCCTAAGATTTTATGTTTCACCACATGTATGTCGATGGTTTTCCATATATGCATGCAAATTTTGTGATAGCCCCAATCACTTACGCTCATGTATGCTATTTAAATGATTTATAAAATAAATATGGGCTGAGTTATGGGACATAGATTCTAGAGACTGAGGAGAATAATTGATTTGGATTTTAATTTCAATGAAAGCCAAGGTTGTTGGTAGGTGTGCATTCTAAATTAGTTGAAGCATGCCATTAAGCAGAATTTGGACAAGAGGAAAAGAGTCGTGCTTCCTAGGAGGAGAAAAGAAAGCAAAAGGGGATGCACAAAATAAATGGGATGATAGTGCCACTGAGAAATTATGCCTAGAGCACACAAGCGGGGAGTGTCTTGTTGAGGTACAATCAACAGAAAATAAAGGGAGAGACATGGCACAACCCTATAGGCCAAGGAGGTCCTGCACAAACTATCAGAAAACATGAGAAGAACTAGTGTGGATGAGAGGGGGAACAAAATTCAAATGATAGGGAATGGTGCAATAATTTGAAAAGGGAAGGATCAAACATGGTCAAAGAGAGTAGAAAGGAACTTCGAAAAGAAGCAGAAAGGCATGATCGTGTAGGTTACTAGAGGAGGAACACAAAGAGAAGTCAAAGAAGAAAGAGAAAATTTTTGGTTGGAAAGAGAAGTCAGAAGAAAATCACCTCCAGGTGGGGAAGAAATTACCTCTCGAGTCCCGAATGGCAAGAAGGTGGAAATGGGGATTCTCAAAAAATCCCAAAGGGCTGGGGTGGAGCAATTATTCTTGGGAAAATTCATGGAAGATTTCTAGATGGTTTCCCTATTGCATGTTTGATTTCACTATGGTTCTAGAGTTCCCAAGTTGGGTGGAACCACGTTGAGTGTTGAAGGGTGGAGATAGTGAGTCTCTCAATTCCCTATGATTTTTTTCTTGCAACTCAGATGGAGGGTGGATGTGGAAGGATCTATGGAGTCCTTGGAGCAACTAAAGGTTGTGTTTCATCCCTTGGAAGATAACCCCTTAGTCTCTAGAATATAGCTCGAGGATGATAGTTTCAAGTGAGAAGTAGATGTAGTTATTTATGGTTGGGAGGAGAGTCATAGTCCCAGACTCAGTCACCTAATAGTTCACATGATACGTATCCTTTATGTATTTGCAATGGCAATGAACATTTCTTTGCATTTATGGAAGGAAATGGTGTACATTCATGTTTTGGACATGACTTATGTTCTTACTGTTTACGTGATTGATTAACATGTTATTGCCACTAATCTAAAGGCACTGAAATAGTGTGTAAATCCAACCGTAATTTGTATAGGAATCCTTGTTTGTTACAATGTTGTAGGTTATGTTGATTTCAAGATTTTGTAGCAATAATTATGTTGTTGTGTGGTAATAAACATTATAATTTTGTGTTGTGGATGGCTCATCCTCAGGAGCTGGAATGACTTGGTTTATGTCCTCGTAATTCATATAATGTTGCATCCTTTTTATGCTCATGGCGATGTCAAGTCTCCCAAGGCTGAGTGCAATATTTTGTATGTGATATTGGTGTGGACATGGTGTGGTATATCCTTGCTTGAATGGATAGTTGTAGCCATGGTGCATAAATTGATTGGTTTCTCTCTAGCAGGTGTTTATATTGTGGTTATTTTGTCAATAAATTTCCTAGAAATCTCGTTATGAATGGTTTTAGCATTGTCTTCTATGCAGAAAATGACCTTGTAATTCATATAATGTTGCATCCTGTGTTTTCTCATGGTGATATCAAGTCTCCCAGGGATGAGTGCAATATTTTGTATGTGATCTTGGTGGGGAGATGACGTGGTAAATCCTTTCTTGAATGGCTATTTGTAGTCATTGTGCATAACTTGATTGGTATATTGCTAATGGGTGTTTATATAGTGGATATTTTGTCAATAAATTACCTAGAAATCCCCTCATGAATGGTTGTAGCATTGTCCTCTATGAAGAAAAATCTTGTATCCATACATACATACACACACACACACACATATATACATGTGTGGTTGTAATACGAACTAGGTAGCATGGGGGTGTATGGTGTGAGCATTAGAGGCTTTTTAGGAGTCACCAAGACTATAGAAGAGGGTATCTAACAACCATTTTTTCAGCCCATGCCTGGAATTCCCATCCATAATAATGAAATGTTTGTAGGCTTGCAAGATTATCCATCATTTGCCTATATATAAGGCTTATGTCTGCAATCAGGATTATAGGGAGGATTTCTTGTTCCCTTAAGGAGTGTTGATCTCCTTGCAAACTTTTTGGGTACCATATGCATTCTGGATACTCTTATGTTTGTTGTGCTTGTTTATTCTTCAAGAGAGGCCTTTGGACCTCAGGGATATATCAAATTGTTCCTCGCAAGACATGGATGACCAGAGGGACTATGCATTTTCGAAGGGATGAATGGATAAGAACCTGATCAATATTTTCTATTACAAACACCATGAACCCAGGGAGGGGAGCCTTATTGTAAGCTCAAGAGGGATAACATCGTGTTGGCAAGCCAAACTACTCCCTTTTCTTTTGAAAAAATAATGGACCCCTATTTATATTTACTTGTGAGTTTGCAATATTTGAGTTTGATTTCACATGATTGTAATGATTTTTGCATGTACAAATTTGTTTCATTCTATTCATAAAACAATATTCCTGGGAAGTGTGTATGTTTATAACATTTTCTTTCAAGGATCCCTCATATATCACTAATTTGAAATTCATGTTTATTTCTATTGTTTAAACAAATTATTCAAATCCTATCATTTTATTTGACATGGGAATGTTAGTCTGAAAGAAGGCCCGATACAGAATGAAAGATTTTGTAGTAGACCTTCCATATTCAATTTGTTAAATCATTTCTCTAACTTTAC
The DNA here is from genome assembly GCA_000404065.3 of Pinus taeda. NCBI lineage: Eukaryota > Viridiplantae > Streptophyta > Pinopsida > Pinales > Pinaceae > Pinus > Pinus taeda. The sequence goes on along the minus strand of APFE031516666.1, from coordinate 5,673 downwards.
ATGTAATATTTTGCTACTCAAATACATAGATAATGTTTGATTAGGTTTTTTAGTATATGCATATAATTATTGGTGAACCCCTAAAGGTGTTATACCATGTTTTTAAATCAAATGGACTTGATTCAATTTATTCATTGGATGATCGACCTAAGACTTTAGGCTTGTATGCATAATTTGTGGTGATATTTTGAAGGTTATCGATTGGAAATAATTATGGTTGTCGTTTACAATCTAAATGTCATTGTTTTTGGATCTACATTAGGATTTTATGATGATCAGTCATCCTTTGCAGGACGATGATCCTAATTACTGCCAACTATATTTAATCGAATTCTCTCGGCCATTTGTGATTCAAAACAATTACTCTCCTCTATTTTCTTATCACTTCTCAATGTCTCATCCTTTAGGGTTTTGTTCATTTCAGCTCCAACCAATTTCATTGTCTCTTCTCTTACTTCCTGTGCTTCTCTACCACCAGGGGTTTAGTCATTTATTTGTTGTGTTTTCTCCCTATTTCACGATTATCGCTAATTTAAACCATTATGAAAGCCTTTCCATGTCATACCTTTCTCATTCTGATGTTGTTGGCTCATAAATTGTAGAGGCTTACGAGGACTAGGCCGAACTTTTTCACCAAGTTGGCTGGGGGGGATTTCTGCAAATTTTTCATGGTTTTAGCAATGGGGTGGTCACAGCCTTTGTTTCCATGTTTAATGTGAAGAAAACATTGATACGTCACCTAGAAATTACTGCTGATGTGGATTTTATCACTGAAACTGCCCAACTCCCGATCAAGGGGAAGAAATGGTCAAAAAATTGTGAAGTCTATGACATGCCCTTAAAAAAGCTTCACTACTTTCACCGTCATCTCCTAAACATTTGAGCGACCCCACACAATCGTGTCGTGAATGATCATCTTTTCCAAAGGGTAATTCTGTACCATTCTCACAATTGCATCTCTGAAATTCTACTCAATTCCTTTGGCCACCCATATCACATATACATCAGTGAGACAATGTTGTAGAAAGAATGAGAGGAAGACACATATGTTGGCATTATGTTTCTGGTATGGTTATAGGTTACAGATTTTGTACTTGATGGCAACACCCATGGCAAGGGCTCTCAATATGATGAAAATTAAGAAGTACGTAGGAGAACAGTTCAGAAGATGCGTACCCGTAGGTACGCTGTGCAGGGACCGCGTCCAGACACGTAGGTTACCCATTCATGAGGTGCGTACCCCCAGTGCACACACTTCAAGGCAGTAAAGCGCGCACACGTGGGGTTCCTTATGTTTAACCTTTGGTATTTAGCCGACGGTATTGTGTTATCATGGTTTTGGCCCGTGGTATTGTTTTATTTTATTATTATTATTGAGCCCCATGATCCTTGATTTGAGGAAGAGCTTGCCTATATAAAGCAAAGGAGATCATTTGTCTTAGTATGCTTTTTGGTTGAATATCTTAAGATCTGAAATATTTGGGTTATTGTTTCAAAAATCTTGATCTATATGAAAGTGAAGTGGAAGGCGAATCTGTAAAGGGTGATCTCCTGAGCGCTTGATCAGATCTGGGCATCTGTCTATCTGTAGCACTCTGGTGATCTATAAATTCAGGCCTAATCTGATGTACGCAGGTGTTTAACGGTGCCTCTGCGTAGGTACGCAGAGCAGAAGAAGGATAAGTGCGAGGGTACACAGGGGCGACAAAGGCGCAGTGCATGGGTATGCAAAGGCAACGAAGGAGCAGTGCGTGGGTATGCAGAGCGACGGTGGTTCAGGTGCGTACGCACAGAAATAGTACGCAGCACGATAGTGTCTTTGGGTGTGTGCCTTCATTGAAGTACGCAGCGCGATAGTGTCTTTGGGTGCGTACTGTACGCAGCACAGTAGAAGAAGTAGTGCGTGATCACGCAGTGCAGCAGAAGGAGCTCTGCGGTTATACGCAGTGAAGCAGAGGGTGAAGTGCATAGCGACGCAGGGCAGTGAAAGGAAAACTGCGTATCTGACTTAATATCTTCTGTTGACTGAATTTTTCTGTTGATAAGGTGTTCTGGGTTCAGTTCTGTTATTTTGATCTGGTTACTGCAGCTGACTGTAATTTATATGTACTTGATGATCATTTGATGTATATGGATCCAGTTTGAAAATTCATGAAAAGTGGTCCTTGAAAAGAAGTAGGGGTTGTAGCTCCTTCCGGAGAGGTTGGAAATGAGAGGAGTATGTAGCTCTCTGAGGTTGCAGCTATGTTACTGGTAGGACAATGACGTACAAGACATTGTAAAGGAGTTTCTAATTTGAGGTAAGAATGTGCGAGGTGGTTCCCAATTGGGTTTCCACCTTATATCTGGTGTTCTTTGATGTGACTGTCTATTTTTCTTGTTCATGCTCATTATTTTATGGTACTGATATGCAATAATAATTCAAAGTATAAATAAGGAAGATTTGGTAAAAGGACTAGATAATGCTCATTCACCCCCCCCTCTCAGTATTATTTTCAACAATCTCACATACATCTTTAGCCTAATCATGGCTTCTCGTTTAATGGAGTTGATCCCAGAATGGCTCCAATACCATTTTGTGAAGTCAATTGCACACCAAAACTTCACACTTGCATTATATAATTAAAAATAAAAATACATCGATTATTGATTGAAGATAAAATTTTTATCTTAACCACATAATCACTTAGTTGAGAAAATCTCTCAGCCAAACACTAATCTAGGAACTATTTTAGTTGGACTAAATATCTTAGATCCAACTAATTAATAAGTAACCAAATTACATTTATGATGAAGAATCTCATTCAATGTGCACAAGACAAGTAAGAGTTAAATCTCCAAATGCCTAATTGGTAAAATCATGTTGATAAGCCCTTGTGAATCCAAGTGATAGAAATTTCAATTTCCCTAGAAATGTCTCAACATCCAAACTTAAAAAAAATAAAAAATAATTTTAATATTCTTTTTGAATATATACATGTTAAGTTAAATCTCCCCCCCTATGGGATAATAGGCTGTATAGCACAATAATATATAAATAATTTTGTAAATAATTTTTCTTTCACATTTATTATATCTTATTTTTCTTCTTCAGTATATTTTTTATCTTATTACTTTTCATTCTCCATGATACTAAACATTATTAATCAGTTAATTAATGTTTTCATATTTCTTCTTCTTCCATATCTTAAATGTAAAAGAAATGTATATTTTTTTTTTTTAGGATTTGAATTCTTAAAATTATTTAAAGTTTCGATTGTTAATATATTTATAGTTATTTTTATTGGAGGGATAATGTTTAAGATAAAGTAAATGCTTAAATTTTTCGATATATTATTTTAAAAAGTTAATAATAGAAAGTTATTTTAATGTTTGTTGTGCAGTGTCATGTTGTAGTGTTCATAAATGAGTGTAAACATTTTAATGTCAACTTAATTATTATTACTATTATTATTCAATTTTAAGGTCACGACCAAGCTAGACACCAAATTGGCATATGAGACCCCCTTGTTTGTGGGACAAGGGACCCACCTATGCACAACAATATGACTGCTAGTCTAAGAATTGTTCACCAAACTAAACAACTAGAGTTAGGATCTTTTAACATTTCATAACTTCATATTTAAATTTAATTAATAAAAAAGTTCAATATTGAATTTCTTTTTCCTAAGTTATATATGTACATATATATCTATATATATCATCAATATTATGCATATCACATTAAAAAGTTTAATTATAAAAATTATAAAACATGTAACTATATGTAGAGATGTGAAATTTTTTGTTGGGGCCTTTGTTTTGAATATTGAAGTTTTGAGGGAACCAAGATGTAGAACATGTGGCAGGAGTAATAGTTGAGTTGTGGATATGACAGCTAGGGATAGAGGCATGAACATACATCAAACAGGCAGTTACGATAAGGTGGCTAGAGAAAATAGGAACAACCGAGTGGACAAGAAGAAGACCGAAAAATAGTCAAGGGCAAGGACAACCGAACAGAACAGGTAGTGGGGACGATGAAAGAAAAGATAAAAGCATAAGACATCAAGAGAAAGGGGTTAGAATCTGGCAAGGGTTAGGAGTTTAGAAAAACAAGGTCCTAAGGACCTGAGCCATTGTGGAAGGGCCAGAGCTAGACTCAAAAAGAGGTCTGAGGCATCTTTTCTTTATGTTATTCTATGTATCTGATAAAAGATTTTGTGCCTTATGTATGTTGTATTGAATCTTCCCTATGTTGATGTTAATGAATGAATGAAATAGTTCGGGTGTTGTATTATGGTCAAGTGTATCGCTCTAATTTATGGACCTGCTCAAAATTTTAATTAATGGTATTTTTCTTTATGAATATAGTGATTGTAATACTTTGATGTTATGATGAATGATCTCTTTAAGTTGTTGATGGTTGATATTCAAATCTCCCTTGATATCCCTCCAACCCTTCCTAGTTTCGGTCATGGCACGCCTCGGGTGGGACTCCTTACCCCTTGGGTAAGGTGAAAATGTTGGCATTGTCCTAGACTACAACGGATCCTTGTTGGCCCCTTGTGCCTGAACCCAAGGTCTCTTCCCTCATGAAATTTTTGTGCCAAAAAATGGTTTCGTTGTCGGGACTTGAAATCACAAGAAGTGGGTTGGAATATGGTATCGAGGATTTTTAAGAAGGAAATATAGGGCTAGTGGGATAATCTGGTGGATTGGTTCGTGTCAAAGTAGGCCACCCTTCGAAACCGATCTACTTCTAAGATCAAGGAATAAATATTGTAATTGGAGGTGAAAAATGATCAGTACAAGATATTCTGGTGTAAATTCCCAGAGGAGTTGTGCAACTAGTTAAGGATACTAAAAGTAAAAAACCAACTAGAAGAACTGACCCCAACACATCGTGATTGGCTCCCTGTAGATCTCGTGATGCTCTAATGCTTGGATAATGAGGTGTTGGGTCGCTATAATACTAGTGATTACCCCATTACTATTGTAGTTGTACCTCTTATTAATATTGTTGTGCCCATATTGTCGCCATATTGTCGTTGTTGTGCCCCATAGAATCCCTCTATTGTTATTTTTGTGGCTTTATATTATGATTGTTAGGTCAGCTGGGTTATATTGTGACTCTTTAGACTCCTATATATAGAAAGGAGGTTTTGTCATTTGAATCATCCAAGAATTGTTCATTGATGTAATGTAAAGGAGGTTGCCCCCTTGAAGAGGCTGAATTCTAAGGCATTGATCTCTCTTTTCTATCCTTTCTTGAGCTGGTTTCATAATATTTGGTATCAGAGCTTTGGATTCTAGGGTTTCACTACTCCAAACAGGTCATCGTGACATTTTTTCTATAACGTTTTTTATGTGATGTTTTAGAATATAAAAAACAAACCCATTTGAGAAGACATCGCCCTGAATCTTAGGTCCGAATTTGAGATCTTTTCACGCTACGTTTTCGGAGATATGATCTATGGAAGTTGGTCCTTTCGAAGAATCTTGAATTACATTCAAAATAGGTGACCTCGGGAAAATCTTCATAACTTTCTCTTTGAGCATCATATTGAAATTTCATAAGAAGGTACAGAAAGAGAATGGACTGTAATTTCCTGTATATAATTTTTAGAGCCAAAGGTCAAAACAGGGACACATGGCACGTCGTACAAGTTCGCTCTATTGAATTAGTCTATA
>APFE031516644.1:46081-73943 GCA_000404065.3 Pinus taeda | reverse complement strand
AAAAAAGCAGACCGCTTTGATACCACTGATCCGGATTTAAACAGGAACGCAACAAATTACAGAGATAACCATATACACAAATATGCAGCGGAAATAATACTTCATTTCATTAATGGAAAATACTGAAATATGCTTACAATCAGAAATGGAAATAAACTAGCTAGGGCGACGGTAGCTATCTCTGAGAAGAGATGTGTGGGCTACATGCCTCTGAACTGACTTACAATGAGGCTCGAAGGCCTATTTATTGTTGAGAAACAATGAAAAACCCTTAACATTCCCAAACCTAACCCTAGGAGATGAAACGCCAAACTGTGGGCCCCGTTTGGGGGTAAGTTGGTACATCAACTTCCCGGGGTCGTAACTTTAGCATATGATCTCCGTTTGACGCGTACAATAGCTCATTAGAAAGATCTATTCGAGCACTATCATTGTTGGAACGGCAACACCGGTCCATGTTCCATGGACCCGTGTTGCCCTTGGGATCCCAAAAAACGTCGTTTAGGGCCTCAAAACGGCTCCGGAAGTTCAGGACCCGAAAAACTGCTAAAAATAGTAAGTTGTGCTACAATTAAGGAAACTGAAAATGCTGAGAAAGACAATGGTGGGGGTCCATGTGGACTTGGCAGGTGGCCACCAATATCCACCTGGATCATTTAGATAGTTAGAAAGCAGTTTAGTAGTTTGACAGTTTCAACAACTGTTCCAGAAATGTATAAAGGGGAAAAAAAATTTACTAAGAAAGGGTGGGAATTTTGGAGAACGAGGCTACTGTATTTCTGATAACATCATTGATTAATAAAACAACCAGAAGTTTCCAGGAGTTGTTACATATAATTTGTAAGTTTCACTATCATGTGTCATGAAATGTTTTCTTTTTTTTAAAGTGTAGTAATGAAGTTGCAGGGTGAAATCCCTTAAAGAGCGCTCCTATACTTAAAGTCCTCATTTCCTTTCTAAGTTATAGATAGTAGTTTCTGTGAAAGACCATCATATTGTCTATGATTTATACCTCATGATCATAATTCCTCTAAGTTACAGATAATAGTTCCTGTGAGAGATCAGCATATTGTCTTTAGCTTCCCTTTCAAATTTTCCTCATTCATCATTTATATTTAGCAGCAAATGTCATTCTGAGAAGTTCTGATCATACATGTATTAAGAGTCTAAGGCCAAGTTTTCCAAGTCCGTCATGACAGTAAATAATCTTTATTAATGTCTTAAGCACAATTTCCCTACAGCCAGGAAATTGGTTTCTTAAGGAACAACATTAATTGGCGTCGTTGCCAGGGAGAGAAGACAAGAAGGTATTTCCCCGAGTTACAATATTTTCCTCTAGTTGTTTAGTGAGGAGGAAATATTTGGTTGTTTGAATAAAAACAATAAAAGATGACCCCATTGTAACCAGTCTGCAAAGTAATAGAATAAGAATACTTTTCCATAAGATTCATTAAGTTTGAAGTTGATCCTTGAGAGTGACAAGTTTCAGCAGTTGGTTGTATATGCACACCTGTGATTTTCACTTACCACATTGATTGGTGACTCTACTAGACTTTGAAGTTTTCTTTTTTGGGTTTTAATGGCTCTCCCTACATTCTTAGTCCATAAATTTGATCCATTTGATTTTGTTGGGATCATTGGCTATCCCCTTGATATGCCTGCATTTTCTGTATGGAATGAGTATCATCCAAGATTTGGTAGGAATGAATATGAAGATCCAACTCAGCATCTCCAAGAGTTTCATGAATGCATGGAGCAGCAAGGCATCTTTCATGAAAATGTTAAGACGAAACTGTTTATGTTTTCTTTGGATCAAGAAGCCAGGACTTGGTTTAGGTCTCTGCCTTTTGCAAGCATTTCATCTTTGAAAGATTTCCATTCAGTATTCAATTCTTCTTGTAGAATTTATTATCCACACAAGTTTATTTTTGAAGGTTGTTGTGAATATTATCATGCTAAAGAAACTTTAAAAGCTCGTGATGATCCTGTTGAAGAAACTAGTGATCTTGATGAAAATATATCAAGCATTCAGAGTTATGAACAAGTATTTGAAAGAGAAGAACTATCATTTTCTCAAAATGATGTAGAAAATTCTTTAATAACCTTTCAAGCAGATCAAGAGAGTATTCAGATAGAGGAAAGTTCAAGCATGCATCAAGAATTTATGCTCAACAGTCGAGAGGAGGAAGAAATAATTAAGTTGAAAATAGATCCCCAGAGTTCTTACTTGGTTAAATTTGATGATCCTCCTATTTATGATAAAATTGGTTTAAATGGGTAGCAGGATGAAGCTCTTCAAGTTTATCAGTTGGGTGTTGAACCTATAGGAAGAAACCAACAAGTGGAATGTGTTGGACAGCAATACATTGAGCCCTCTATCATAGAAAAAGAGGCTATCTCATGTAAAAAGGAAGCTGATAGAGAGATTGTATATCAGTGCATTGAAGAACAAAATGATGCCTATGGATCAGAGGTAAATAATCTATTTGAATTTGATCATATGTCGTATAATAATGTGAAAAAATTCCTTTTCCTTCCTGAAGTTACAATTACAAGTTATTTTCAATCAAATCTTAGAGATGAAAAGTGGAGACATGAAAGTGACATAGATCATTTTCTTAAAGATGCTATTGATTGTTTTGTTAAGCATATCATCCCAACAGAAGGTCTATTTGGGCAAGAACCTTCATATATAGAGCATTTCTTTGTTGGAGTTGATCAAGAACATGTTTCTTCTCATACTTTTGAAGATCCTGTGGTAGATTACATGGAGGAATTTATTAGCAGTCTACACATATCTTTTGGTGGATATACTTCTAATTTTGGTTGTGAGCTGCTTTTATGCATAATTTATTTTTTGTTCAAGACGAATGGCATTTTCAAGATTCACTAGTAGAATGGTTCTGGATTAAGCACTCAAATGCTAATTTGGTATCATTGGAAGATTGACTTCATCTGATTGAGGTCATCCATGTACATATGTAGGAAACTTGTTTGCAGAGGTGTCAAACTTCAAGATTGTTAGGTTTTTAGTTGCCAAATTTCAGGGTTTTTACAGTTTTGGACACCATGCCCAACTAAGGCTACTGATCTATGATTCTTAATATTTTGTTATCAGAGCATAAGCATCTAATCACAGCAAATATTGGTGTCGGTTCACACAGTTAAGACTTGGCGAAGAAATATATGATTCCATGCCCAATGGATAAGGCACTGATCTACGGTTCTTAGTGCTTCCGAGACAAAAGCACTATCCCCAGGTGGAGCCAGATGTTGTAGCTTATGTTCTGATTTTAGCCTTATTTATAAATTTTATCACAATGTGTGATAAAATTATCAATGAAGCCCTTTATACTTTCTACTCCGCAAAGTCTAACTGTAATAATTATTCGATTATAATATCTCAAAATCGCAAAGGAACAAGTATAAAGGAAATGACCCATGTGATAAAGTCAAATAGCAATATAATAGTTATATGGAGCGAGTCTTATATATATATGTGTGTGTTAATGATGCGATTAGATTGCAATCGCAAAAGGTGCAGCGGGCAATTACATGAATTATTACCACAGGAATCGTTGATCGCCGATTGTGATTATTGAAAACTGTACAAAGCTTTGAAAAGGCGGAAAAGGGTTCGGTTACATGTTTTATATGCGTTTCTATCATAAAAGATTATAGCATAAATAAGCGCTTAACAGGTCAGACCTGAAGCGCATATATGTTATGTTTTAACAGCCCGGCAGGTCCGTAAAACATTAATACATATGTTGGTGTATTCAACGATCGTCGATTGCGATAAATGATGGCGGACCTGAAATATATCTACATTATATTTAACAGCCTGGCAGGTCCGTAAGACAATGAATATAGAGGTTGGTGCATTCAATGATCGCTAATTGTGATATCGGTAAGCCAGACCTGAAAGCTTATGTATTACGTTTCATGACTGCGGCAGCTCCGTCACATCAATGACATAATATATGTATATATGGAGAACACCGACTGCCAATTGCGATGAGGGGTATGCCTCGATAGTCGTGTGAGAAGTGTTAAAAGTGGAAAAAGAATGTCTTACATTATATTTTCGAAAGCGTAGATACAAAGGGTTTATATATAAGTTCAATATTTTTAAGGGTGCATAAAGGGCCACTTGCAATTATGATGGTCGGACCCGATACTTTATGTCACATGTTTTATACTACCGTCGGGTCCACCATATTGCAGAATTGTTAAGACTGGATCTAATACACCATTTAATAAGCGCTGACATAAAGTATCGGGTCCGACCATCGTAATCGCAAGCGGCCCTTTATGCACCTTTAAAAATATTGAACTTATATATAAACCCTTTGTATCTATGCTTTCGAAAATATAATGTAAGACGTGCTTTTTCCACTTTTAACATTGCTCGCACAATTATCGAGGCATACCCCTCATCGTAATCGGTAGTCATTGTTTTCCATATATACATATATTATGTCATTGATGTGACGGACCCGCTGTAGTCATGAAATGTGATACATAAGCTTTCAGGTCTGGCTTACCCATATCGCAATCGGAGATCATTAAATGCACCAACCTCTATATTCATTGTTTTATGGACCCACCGGGTTGTTAAATATAATGTAGATATATTTTGGGTCCTCCATCATTTATCGCAATTGGCGATCATTGAATACACCAACATACGTATTAACGTTTTACGGACCCGCCGGGCTGTTAAAACATAACCTATATGCGCTTCGGGTCCGGTCTGTCAAGCGCTTATTTATGCTATAACCTTTCATGATAGAAACGCACATAAAACATGTAACTGAACCCTTTTCGGCCTTTTCAAAGCTTTGCACAGTTTTCAAGAATCGCAATCGATGATCGATGATCCCTGTGGTAATAGTTCAAGTAACTGCTCGCTGCACCTTTTTCGATTGCGATCTAATCGCATCGTTAACACACATATATATAAGACCCGCTCCATATAACTATTATATTGCTATTTGACTTTACCACATGGGTCATTTCCTTTATACTTGTTCCTTTGCAATTTTGATATATTATAATCGAATAAGTATTACTAATAGACTTTGCAGAGTAGAAAGTATAAAGGGCTTCATTGATAATTTTATCACACATTGTGATAAAATTTATAAATAAGGCTAAAATCACAACATAAGCTAAAACACATAGCATGGGTCCAGCTCGGGCCGAGTAGAAGATTGTAATTGAGATTGGTGTCAACAATCTCTACCTCGACTTGCACTATCTTGCCTTCCATAGTAATGTCAAGGTTAGGTAAGACATCGAAGGGTCACGAATCGCGCCCAACTAAAGCTTCCAAAGTGTTCAGGGATTGTTTCAGAGTAGGGGAACCAATGGCCTTCCAACATGCAATTGACATGATGTAGGTGGAAGCACCTTCGTCGATGACAGTCCAGTGGATGGTATTCTCATTGATGATTACCTGAATGATAAAGGCAATCTGATGAGGGAGGTGTGGAACATGGTTCTCTAGATAAAAACATATCAAATTGGAATCAATGGGATCAATACCCTCGATAGCTGATAGCAAATATTTCCGCTGAGATGTGCAGCTTTGGGGCACCTCGAGAGTCGACACAGCTGATGACACCTGAGCCAAACCCTCAACAATATTGTAGTGCTGAGCGGCTCGGGGGTCAGGATTGTACAAGGATTTCCGTAGCACATCTTGAGAGGGGGGCCATTTAGCGGAATCAAGGTTAAGGTGCTCGATATGAAGAGGCCCAGAACTCAGGGCAGAAGAAGAAGGGGTGGCTTCTTTCCCTTTCCCAGTTGTCGGAGCAAGAATTTGGTAATATTTCGATCTAGTAGCCACTAAAATAGGCGTACTCATCATGAAAACTTGAGATCCTGAGGAAGCAGATGATTGAGTTTGGTCTACCATTTGGGTATGCTGAGACGGAAATGGCTCTTTGAGGATAGCGGGGATCTCTTTGAGCAAATGACTAACTTCAGATCATCGGGGACAATCCTTATTGTAGTGATCTTCCTTGCAAATGAGGTAGGGATACTTAGGTTTCCGCTGCGAAGATTCGCCAACAAACGATTTGGGAGGACCCTGTTTTGGGGCATCGGCTTTACCCTTGCCTTTGCCTTTCTTCTTACCTCTCGAGGATTTGTCCACTATAGTAGACTAGACAACATGGACCTCTGAGATTTTACCAGGGCTAGGTGGATTCTGGGAAGAACTATTAGGAACAGTAATTGATATCGGCTTCTGTTTGGAAGAAGATTTATTAGGGGTCTGGGATACCGATCCAATAACTCCATCAATAGGAGGTACAACTTGTGGCTTTGATGCCATGGGATCGGATGATAGCCGCAGAGCATCTGGTAATAACTCGTACAAAGTGCCAGACTAAGAGTAAACTAGATCCAAGTACTAGGCACGAGAAATGGCTTGCTCTTCAGTAACACATCCACCAATAGCTATATCACAAGAAATTGGGGCCACGAATGATTTAGTGAACCATTCAGTGAGTAACTGATCAGCAATCTCAAATTTGATCAAGCGACGCCTATGTCTCCATTCATGGATGTGATCGGAGATGTGTGTCGCGATATCTTGCTTAAGGGATGTGAGCAAATAGGTGCCAGTTCCATAACGCACCGGCAGCTAAAAATGCATGAGGAAATCCATGGCTAAAGAGTTAAAGTCATGGTAATTACTTCGAGGAAGCTCGATGTACCACTTGGTTGTAGCGCCTGTGAGGGTTCGTCGGAAAATACGGAGACAAATGGAATCGTCAACGTAAGAGTTCGAAGAGCACTACAGGTGATATGTCATCACATGGGCCTGAGGATATTCTTTTGCTTTCCCATTGAAATTTGGACAATTGCTTAGTACCTTGGACAACACCGGAGGCCAGTATGGCGAATGAAGGATGGGATCATTTGTAAGGCGAGATACATATGGCAACTCGAGTGTGGCCAAGAATGGCAATTGAGTATTAAAAGGCATAGGAGGTCGGCAAGCAAGTCCGAACCGGGGAGCCCATCCTTGCTGGTAAGGATTTTTGCCCCACAGTGGGGGATTTTGGCCATATGGCATCTGATTTTGCCCCCATTGTGGGTTAACTTGACCATAGGGAGGATGTTGACCTTGAATACCTTAGAACTGTCCAACCATAGGTTGTTGATAAGCAACGTACGGGTTAAAAGTATGTTGAGCTTGTATACCTTGGACATATGGATATTGGACATGTTGTCCTTAAACATACGGGTGGTGAACCTGTTGTCCCTAAACAAGAGGATTTTAGACCTAGTGTCCTTGGGCATAAGGTTGATACACTTGTTTCCCGGGACATAGGGATTATGTACCTGCTACCCTTGACCAAAAGGATTTTGATCTCGTTGACCTAGGGCACTAGGGTTTTAGGCCTGCTACTATAGGACTTGACCTTGGCCTTGCCCTTGCAAGGGTTGTCCCTGCTAATATGTATACAAGGGTTGTTGCTGCCCGGGTTGGTTTTGTTGTTGCAAGGGTTGGCCTTGCGGCTGCAAAATTTTTCCCTAGGGTAGCAGAGGTTGGCCCTGTGATAACATGGGTTGGGAGGTTTGCGGAGCATATTGCATATGCTGCTGCACGGTGTGTTGTAACTGTTGCAAGGGTTGACCCTACGGTTGTTGCAACTGACCTTGCTGCAGGATCATTTTCCCTTGCTATTGTGCGGATAGTCCTTGTTGCAACAAAAGTTTCCATTGTGGTAACAACGGTTTCCCTTGTTGTTGTAGAGGTTGTCCTTGTTGTTGCAAGGGTACTTGAACAGTGCCTGGAAAATTTTTGAACTGAATCTGGCCATAGCCACCCTGGAAAGTGGATGAGCCAGGCTGAATGTACTGCCCAGACTGAAGGGTGTAAGGTTTTCTAACCATTCCTTGAGAACCATATTGACGCAGGGTTACCCCCGCACATACCCACAGTATGCATAAACATGCATAAATACAACTGTCCTAGGTAATTGACTCTCAAAGGAGTCAAATCTTCATAATATCAATGGTTAAGGCCCTCTTACCATCAACCCCTTCGTATCGGAACTAATCACCCAGCCTAATCCTCCTATCAGGACTATTCACCTCCTTATAACATTCATTATCCCTTTTATTAAAGCCTTCCTCAAATCTTTCTTATCGGGACTCTAAAAACCCTTTAGAACCATTATATAACCCTTTAAGCTGCATATATATATAACCACCCTCTTAACCTACGGTTAATATATATTTAACATATAAAAACCCTTTATCGCAGCTATTTTCCTTAAAACCCTTTTACAAAGGAAAATGTATGCAAATCATACCTTTTTCTGCCTTTCGTACAGACTCTACACAGATTCCGAGGCTGTACCTCTATCGCAATCGATATCGGCTCTTTCGCGGGCCATACTTACATACCTCATCACCCCTCCAATTCTGATATGCAACTATCGGAATCATTAAAACGCCACTTAAGCCTTAAAATACTTGCCGCCACTCTTTAACATAATACAAAGGAGATATATTAACTTCCACTCCGAACCATATAAGGCGGACTTCAAATTTATAAGTCGCGACTATATTTATTGTCGGGTCTGTTTCCTTTAGTCACTCCACAGTGCTACACTATATTAAGGCCCAACCTCCTATCACCTGATATCTCTGATTGCTATTTAGAGCTTAATCGCTATCGACGTATCGCCCTTAACTATTCCATTGTCGCTTAGACCTTTGGCTTCTCCGATATGTGATAAGAAATCAGATCTAGGTCGTCGATCTGAATCTTGATCCGACGGTACACACTTAATCGCATGTTTGTGATCGCTCCATTTCAAAGACTCATTCTGATGTCTTCAAAAGGATACCGCCAACGCGACTTAATCCTAGTCGTTGATCTAAATGATCCAACGGCTGCTAAGCGTCAATACTTCACTTCTCACTTTTCCTTTTACTTGGGTTTTTACGCTATTTTTTTAGCGTTTCCTTTGTGGGTCGATTCTTCAAAAGGTTCTGGTTCCTCGTTGTTTCCACTGCTCAACTCTTTCTAAGCTTAAATCCTCGAACTCTCAACTTCGTTGTCTCTCCAGAGCTCCGCTCTGATGCTTCAATGGGACTCGATGATCCATTATGATTCTTATTAATCATTCTCCTCTCTCTCTGTATGTTCTTCACCAGAACTCTGTCTACAACCACAGTTACAGAACCTATGAATTCACTATTTATATGTAATTTAATCATTCAATATAATTTCACGCATTCACACAGTCCGAAATAGACTTATGTATATATAAATATGAACAATTGATACATGTCGAGACTCTCTATCTCTCATAGCCTATTTTTCAATATTGTGGCCTCTCCCTGACTCTACCCATAGGCTTACATATATGCCAGTGAGTTATATTGAGCTCATCTTGGTTCGACTCCTAAATCTATTAAACTGACTCCTAAATGTACTCTATCCTCTATGTCCACTTCTAATTCATTAAATTCCTAAAATCTCTCTCTTGTTCCTCGAATCATGAACTACTTTAAGAGTTGGATTTGACTTCTAACTCTTTGTCATTACTAGCCACTCATGTCCTCATTTATTTGAGAGTATTTACAAACAACCTCTCATTATCTAATTAATTCCTATTCTATGCACTCAAAAGCCTAATATTACATTAATTCACCACTTAGGAATCCAACTTCCTAAAAATACATGACCCCCTATGTCTACTTAATTACAATGATTTTCTTTGGGCTGAATGCTCCTGCATCAGACTCCCAAAGTAGAAAATGAATGATATCCTGATCATGTGTCTTCTGATCTTTGTCTTCCTGGATCCCATACTTTGTTCTGTAACTGTCCAAATGTCTTGTTCCTTTGCTGCTACTGTACTTCTGTTTTCTTCTGCTCTATCTTATTCTTCTTGTCAATTAGGTTCAAACTCTAATTGATCGTGCTTTCTTCTACTACCATTTTCCTCCATTTGTATTGCTTCATCATCAGCTGCCACATTTCTTCAATCTCTGTTTCCAGTACCTCTTTGGACTGGTCCATGTTCTACTTCTTATCTCTTTGTTTCAGGTTGTTGTTGTTGTCCTCTAACTCTTCAAATTGCTGTTTATTTTCTTCTACCTTTTCCCTTGCTATCATTGTAGACATTGCCCTTGCTTTGGTTATCATTGTAGACATTGCTTCCACCCAAAATTCCTGAATATCCTTAAGGATATCTCCCTCTGCAATATCAAATTTCTACATTGAATTCTGTCCTTCCAGCATTTTCTCTAGCAACTAAATATCTCTGTTCCATGGATTAATTTCCTCCACAGAATCCTCTTCTTTCATATTTATTTGGTTGCTCATTTGTGCCAAATTTCCTCCAGCATCTGCAACAAAACCTGCACTCACAAAACACTTATTAAAATAAAAAACATAAGGCTTCAGTGCCTTATTTTCCTTTGGCAACAATTCAGTTTGTTGCATTGTTCCTTTCTCCTTTGTCAGCACATTAGTATCCTGATTTGAACTCTCAAAAGAATTCATGAGACTGTCCATTAGTCTCTCTTCCACATCATCTGTTTCAATGATATCTCTTTTCTTTTGTTCACAGTAGTGAACTTCTTCTTCCTTAGCCTGTTGTTGGTTAACTCTTCTTTGAAATTGTCTGATTCTTACTGCCTCCCTTTCATCCTTACCCTCTTGTTCTTTAAGAACCTCCATATCATCTTCAAACAACCGCTTTCCTTCCCCAATGACATTCATTGGATCATTTCTTTGGGACAACATTTCTTCAGCCTTCATTGAAATAAGACTTCCATCTTCCTCCTCTATGATAGCTCTATCCTTCTGCTGCCTACTCCCAGGTGATTCTTATGTCTCCTCCTGATTCTGAGATCTTGCCATCTCAATCTTGATCTGAACAGATTTCAGATTTTGCTCCTTCTCACTGACAAAATCTAAAGCTTGTTCATCCTCTTGTGATGTACCTGCAATCATCCACAAATTATTAATTTTAAAACCATAAGACCTGGTGGTCTTACTCGACTCTTCAGTCATCACATTTCCTTGTTTTTCTGAATTTTCTACATGATTCAGCTCCTCAGACTCAACTTCATCTCTTTCCTTCACAAGGAATGGTTCCTGTCTTGTAAGAGCTCCAATTATTAATTTTTCAATGAGTTCTTTCTGTTGTAACAACTCAATACTTTCCTCATTTGAGAGATCTTCTTCATCATACTCTGCTGCTCTAGAGTACCTTTTATCCCCAAAAACACATTGCTCCTCATACTTCAGTTCAAGAGCTCTATTCAACTTCTCTTTAGAGTATTTATCTTCTGTAAGATACTCCTCCATGCTTTCGACAGCTTCACAAGACTGTCTATCCTCTCCTATGCATCCTGCAAGCACACCAAAACTATTAGGTTAAAAAACACAAGGCTTGATGGCCTTATACATCAGATCTTCATCTTCAGTCAGCATCTTCTCATTTTGTTTTGAACTATCCCAATAGTCCATGAGATCTTCACTTGATCTCCATTCTTTAGCTTCAATGTAGTCTTCACTTTCTCCCAGAATTTCTCCCTGTTCTGGTTCACAAATGTACTCTTCCATTTCCAACTCAACTTCCTTGAGTTTTCCCCTCAGCCACTTTACTTGCTTCTGTTGTAGCCTTCTCTGCATCTCATGCCATTCCACTGGCTTCTTCCTTAATACCCAACCTTGTCTCTGGTTATCTTCTAGCTGCATTATTAACACATCAAGTTCTTTTCTCATCTCAGCCAAATCCTTGTCAATCTCCTCTTGACTCAGTCTTGCCATCTGCTTTGGCATTCTTCTTCTCATATCCTCTGCCGTGGCTTCTCTCTGAACCTTTGCTATGACTATCAGTAGTCATCTTCTTCTCCTCTTTCTTCATGAGCTCCTCACTCATCTGCAACAAGCCTCTGCTACAACTAGTCCTCTTGGCTGCAATCTTACCTCACTAAGATCTCCTCACTCAGTCTTTTGGTAAGCACGGGTCCTCTGTCTGGAACCTCCTCTTGAGCAACACCTTTTCTCCTTCTAGGCTTCTACAATATCTCACTCTCTCTTGAGAACACTTCAGTTGTCCTCTCTGTCCAATCTCTTATTAGATTCTTCAGGTTCATTGCCACTTCTCCTTCAGAGTGTTTTCCTTACTCTGCCTTCAAGAACACATCTGGTTCTCTTCTCATAGTTTCTCTTGCTATCCTTTGCTGAGATGTTTCATCTGCAACCACAATCTTCCATTTCAATCTAAAACCAAACACACTATCTTACCTCCAAGATCTATGTATGATCTTGTTCTCCCATTCTTCTACACTTTGAATGGATTGTCCTCTGTTTGGTCTCCAAGTTCTCTTTCCTTCATAACTTATACTAAGCAATCTTGCTCTCACTTTTCTTCAAGGAATCCTCTGTTCCTGTCTACTCCAATCCTCTGCTGGAACTGCTACAATCTCCCAAGAACTCCAAAAGATCCCCTACAATCTTCTGTTGTAGCCTCTATCATTCATCAATTAACTTATGCACATTACCTTCTTCTGTGTGCAAACTCCTTTTCATAGGAAATCTTTCCCCACTCTAATTACAAACTTGCTCTGATTACAAATCTGCTCTGATTATAATTCTACTCTGATTACAAATCTGCTCTGATACCACTATTGACACAGGGTTACCCCCGCACATACCCACAATATGCATAAACACAATTGTCCCAGGTAATTGACTCTCAAAGGAGTCAAATATTCATAATATCAATGGTTAAGGCCCTCTTACCATCAGTCCCTTTGTATCAGAACTAATCACCCCGCCTAAACCTCCTATCGGGACTATTCACCTCCTTTAACATTCATTATCCCTTTTATTAAAGCCTTCCTCAAATCTTTCTTATCGGGACTCTAAAAACCCTTCAGAACCATTATATAACCCTTTAAGCCACACACACACACACACACACATACACACACACACACACACACACACACACACACACATATATATATATGACCACCCTCTTAACCTTTGGTTAATATATATTTAACACATAAAAACCCTTTATTGGTGTTATTTTCCTTAAAACCCTTTTACAAAGGAAAATGTATGAAAATCATACCTTTTTCCACCTTCTGTACAGACTTTGCACAGATTATGAGGCTGTACCTCTATCGCAATCGCTATCGGCTATTTCGCAGGCCATACTTACATACCTAATCACCCCTCCAATTCTGATATGCGACTATTGGAATCGTTAAAACCCTGCTTAAGCCTTAAAAGACTTGTCGCCACTCTAACATAATACAAAAGAGATATATTAACTTTTGCTCCGAACCATATAAGGCGGACTTCAAATTTATAAGTCGCGACTATATTTATCTTCAGGACCGCTTCCTTTAGTTGCTCCACAGTGCTGCATCCGATCACCCGATATCTATGATTGCCGATTAGAGCTTAATCGCTATCGAAGTATCGCCCTTAACTATTCCACTGTCTCTTAGACCTTTGGCTTCTCCGATATGTGATAAGCGATCAGATCTAGACCGTCGATCTGAATCTTGATCTGATGGTACACACTTAATCGCATGATCGCGATCGCTCCATTTCAAAGGCTCATTCTGATGTCTTCAAAAGGATACCGCCGACGTGACTTAATCCTAGTCATTGATCTAAATGATCCAATGGTTGTTGAGCGTAAATACTTCACTTCTTGCTCTTCCTTTTACTTGGGTTTTTACACTATTTTTTCAACGTTTCCTCTGTGGGTTGATTCTTCAAAAGGTTTTGGTTCCTTGTTGTTTCCACTACTCAACTCTTTCTGAGCTTAACTCCTCGAACTCTTAACTTTGCTGTCTCTCCAGAGCTCCACTATGATGCTTCAGTTGGACTCGATGATCCATTACAATTCTTCTGAATCGTTCTCCTCTCTCTCTTTGTGTTCTTCACTAGAACTCTGCCTGCAACCACAGTTACAGAACCTACGAATTCACCATTTATATGTAATTCAATCATTCAATATAATTTCACGCATTCACACAGTCCGGAATAGACTTCTATATATATAAATATGAACAATTGATACATGTCGAGACTCTCTGTCTCTCATGGCGTATTTTTCAATATTGTGGCCTCTCCCTGACTCTGCCCGTAGGCTTACATATATGCCAGTGAGTTCTTTTGAACTCTTCCTGGTTCGACTCCTAAATCTATTGAACTAACTCCTAGATGTACTCTATCCTCTATGTCCACTTCTAACTCATTAAATTCCTAAAATCTCTCTCTTGTTCCTCGAATCATGAACTACTTTAAGAGTTGGATTTGACTTCTAACTCTTTGTCATTACTAGCCACTCATGTCCTCATTTATTTGAGAGTATTTACAAACAACCTCTCATTATCTAATTAATTCCTATTATATGCACTCAAAAGCCTAATATTACACTAATTCACCACTTAGGAATCCAACTTCCTAAAAATACATGACCCCCTATGTCTACTTAATTACAATGATTTTCTTTGGGTTGAATGCTCCTGCATCATAGGGCTGCTGATACTGGACAATAATCGACCGAGACGGACCAACGGGATTCTGAACCTGTTGGTACTGGACATTGCTTGACCCAGTAGGATTGGCAGGGTTGTGAATAAGGCCAAAAGAAGGTTGGTTCATACCAAGCATGTGAGCTTGTGAGCCACTCACATTGGTAGCGCCTGACACCATAGCAACATTCGGGTTTCCCCCCCAGGCGGTGGTACAGCTTGGCCACTGACTAGAGGGATGGAGGAACTGACAAAGACATTCCTCGAAACCGTTGGTTGAACTGGACGGGTGACTGTTGCACCGGGAGGTAACAGCCTGTTGGGAGTTCATGTTTGCAATGAACGGACTCGAGGTAGGCATGGAACCTGACACCCAAATAGGGTTATGGTAAAGTGATGAGGCACTAGGTGTACTTGAAACCAATTGTGCCAAAGACACATAGTTGGGCGGAAAACTAGCAAAAATACCCCCTGTATAGGGGAAACCCTCAAGAGGAAAAGGATGTTTGTCCTCCTCGATAGAGTGTGGAGTAGAAACTTCTGACTCCTTCGGAGAAGTGACTGGAGCATCACCTTCTGGTTCCATATCCGGGAACAACCAACAACGAATGGCCGAAGAAGTACGAGGGGATAGTTCCAAAGGAACACCCAGCTGGTTGTATGGACTGTAAGGATGCTGCGATGATATCACAACATGGTCAAACAGAGGGTTCAGAGGGTATATAACCACTCCAAGCTGACCATTAGTGGTCGATGAGTTCTCAAGAATTTGAACGGGATTGTCCGGAGATTCCGGGCCAAGATCAGCAGATGACCCAGTATCTAAAGTAGGTAGAGGACGAGATGACAAAGGTTGAATGCTCAGAACAATTCCGAGTTCAACACCTTGGTCCTCGAATGACTTTGGTAACTTAGGAAACGACTCCTCAAACAATATTTCAGACGGAGGATAGGAAGAGGAACTAGGTGAACCAGATGGTTCAACCACGATGACCTTGTCTTAGTCGACAGAAAAATAAACTTCAAGGCTTTAAAATGTTCTTTAAAGGAAACTCACGATTTGGTCTAGAAAAGACTAATAGGATGTTATTGGATCGTGGGCAATCAATTATTAAGACGCATAAAAGGACTGATGCTCTTTCATTTTTTAAGAGTTGAGAAAGAAATAGGGATGACTCTATCGCTTTTGATTAGAAACAAGCTCAAAAGGACAAGTACTCGAATGATCTTTTAAGGTTAATTAGTCAAAAATATCGAATGACTACTCTAGATGATCTAGGTAAATAGGATTACCAGGCAACTGTGAACTGCATAATACCTCCCAGAAAACCAAGAAGTACGAGCAGGCAATCTCCCTAAATGTTGTGTTCGGTGTATCACGTTTGCAAGGTAGCCGACTCGGCTTCCTAAGGATAAAGGATTGCATCCTAGAGGGGTCTCTCGTTATATACTCAATGGTACGGGGAGCACAAATCCGTACTAGCGCTGTTTAATGCTGAAGCTAACGTCAACTGCTAGGTTTAAAGACGTCGGAACACGTCTCTAGCCTAGACCTTCTAGATATGATCATTAAATGTCAAATGTGCCTTAGGTTAATTGAATTCATTTTAAAGTTTATCTTGAGTTATATTTCAGTTTTCAGGCCTTAGCGATGCGACTCGAAAAACCCTAAATGCAACTAAATGAGACAGGACCCTTTCAATTCGATGGATTGCCTACACTAGAGAGGGTAGAAACTACATAAACAAATGCAAAGAATCAAGCAACTAAAAGAAAAAATGATCTTTCACTACTTCACTTTTCGAAAAGATAAACTAATGAAAAATGCATTCCAATTCTTAATTTCGTGACAAGCACATTTCTAATAGTCCTTTCAAAAGCAAAAAGAGTTCTTTTCATTTTCAAATGCCAGTGCAATCCTAGTCTTTAATGATGCAGGCTATCGTAGCACAATGATGCAACAAACTAGAATTTCATACTTTTTATGAAACAACGAAATAAACTTTTCGCATACAACACTTCAATGAATTTTTTTTTGAGACAATCAACTCTTCAAGAAAATGAAAACATGAAAAAAGAGGTTCATTCAGACTAATGAAGAACCGACTTTACCAATAACAAGACAAGCAATGTAATCCATGATGGAAAAGAAATGTTTAGACAAGCAAACGAAAACTTTTCAAACTTGTGTAATGGATGTCAAAGTCATAAAAGGACCGCAAACGAAATGCAAGGAGTAAGTACACCTACAACTCAACTCACTGAGTTCACAATCAGTTGAATGGACAAAAAACTAAATGCCCTAGTGTCACTGACCATCTAATGACTCAATAAATCAAGCAGAAATATGATAAACCAACAAGCAAAATAAACCAAATGAAAAGAAACTTTCTAGTCAGGGAGAAAACGGTCTAAAAGGCTTACAGTGTCAAAATCATGAGAGCAAAACACACTGGCCAAGATTGGGGACAAACCCTAATCTTCACTTACAGGCATCGACGCGATTTCCTAACTGACAACAAGTGCCAGAGGCTAGTCAACGTGACTATTTCTCAGCATATCGCGCTAATCGACGCGACTGTCAGTGGATTAAGCGTGCTAATCGAGGAAGCCAAGAAAAAAAATAATTTTTTTTGAAACAGGGACCAGATCTGCTACTATGAATTTCAAACTCATACTAGTAAGTAGGAGAAAAGAAACAGAACCAAATGGAACAAGTGGAAATAGAAAAGTTCACACGAAATCATGAAATCTAAGACAAGCAGGAGGATTGGTTCCCAAGTATGGTCGCCAATTTGTGGTGAAGTAAAATTATAAGTGCGGACACAAACAAATTCCTCTAGCCCGATAATGGGTCTAGCCACAACTGATACATTCTATGGAAGATTTCCTTATGTTAGAACCAATTAAGAGGGCCTACCTCTTAGTACACTTATCCCATTTGATGAAGTCCTTGCTTGCTTACTCTAGATATCTCTTGCTTCCTTTTTCAAGCACCTGAAACAAGTAAACAACAACTGTGATAATAGACAAATTGTAATTCAACCTACTTAACAAGTTAATAAACATTAAGCCATGAAAATGTAAGATGACAAATCATGTAGGAAATCAATCAATAGTTGCATATATATTGAATCAAGAAGAGATTACAACCATTGTCTTGACGTTGTCATTCTCCTCTGACAAGACCAGGTTCCCACACACTTCTGCTAGCATTCCATGATGGCCTCAACAACAATAGTTTTAAGGCTATTCCCTTTAAGCTTCACACTAAACCAAATTCACACTTCTCCCTCACAGAAATAGAGAACTACAACTATAAATAGCTTGTTGTTTACTCCAAACTTAATTAGCACTAGCACACCAACATTAACACTTCAACACTAACACTAGATTGTGCTTGGGAAAAAGGGAGGTTTATATAGGATGAATGGAGGGGATATGGATCCTCTTCTCATGGGAGAAGGTCTTATCCCTTGAGGTAGTTCCACCATTATAAGGGAAAGGAGCCCAAACTGACATCCTCGACCCCATCCGGCCAAACCATTTACCAGACTTCCATTATGAAGCTTCTAGAGCTGGAAGCTTCAGCCCTTTATTTAAAAAACTTTCCATAAGAGGACCGACGCAATTGGAAAAAAGATCAGTCACTCCGGTCGGTGCTAGGGACAATGTTAATCCCTGCATATCGACGCGAGGAAGACAAGGGCCATTAGCGCCAATCTTGTAAACTGGGCAAAACAAAAGATTTTGGAGAAATGGTGCAAAAGGAAGTTGTTTTGCTCATGAAGAGGGACACAATGGGAGTTTCTTCATGAGGGGTAAGCATGTAGGGTTCACTGTATAGGTCCTCAAGGATCAAGGAACAGGGAGTACAAGGATAGTGACAAAACGTTGTCTAACAGTCTCCTTCATAGGACTCTGAGTTTCCTTGGTCTTGACCATCCTAGGAGCCTCAAATCCCTTTTGTATCATTTACTTTTCTTCCTTTCACTTCTTATTCACATGCATCTCTTGTTCTTGTCTTTTTTCTATTTCTACATTTAGTATTAATGATTCCTTGTTGTAAGATTGGGTTAAATGGTTGAATTAAGTTATTTTGTAGGATAAAAAAACATCATTACATCATTAGAACAACTTTGGAAGGTCATAGTAATCATTAGAGCCACTTGGATTAGTTTGCTTATTCCCAAATCTAGATTTCTAGAAGTCCCTTGTGGCAAATAACAGTAAATTTATGTTATTTCTTAGAGCATGCTAATGAGCTTCAATCGATTTGATTCCACTTGCATTAGATAAAAAAAATAAAAATAAATAAAAATAAAAAATTCTAGTTAATAACAAAAATTAACCCATTGCATTTTTACTTGATTAGGTTAGGCATTTGATAAATTTACTAGCTCACTAGTTCTCAAATTTGTAGATTTTAGACTAGTAATTTTCTGTTATTTTTTAGCATGGGTTAATAGAGGTATTTTTTAGTGATTCCCCTTTGAATGGAGACCTAAGACATACTAGCCAATAACAAATTTTTTCCCATCCAATTTGGATTTGATTTGCTTGGTCATTCGGTGAATTATAGTTTCCTGTAGTAAATCTGTTCTTTCTTGTAGTACTCTTCCAGCGTGTATATACTTGCCCAGATTCGCTCAAGAAGCTTGGTTATGATCCCTTAGGGTTGAATCAAGACCCCTAGGCTCTAAATAAATTATTACAGAAGAATAAAGACCACTTAGGAGTTACCTCTTTACCCATGCAAAACATTTCAACGATTTGGGCTAATGGACAGATTTATGGATTGGATAATACAATGATGATTTTCTTGATTTCCACATCCAATGAACTCCGTTAATGGACCTAAACTGTTTGAAATGTAATTATTGATATTTACTTCATGAGATTTACTTTATGCAATTAGAATAGGTTTCTTTCCTTGTATTTTCTTTCTTACAATAAGTTCAGGTTTCCATTTCAAGCATTTCATTTTCTGTAATTAGTTTAGGATTTGATTTTATTAAATTCACTCCATTACATCATGACATCAAAGGAAGGACACATTATCTGTTGCACATATAGTGTCGATACCTCTTAAGTTGTATGAACCGCAGGTTGATAATTAAAGTTGGTAGCCTTGGGAGTTGCAGCATTCTTGTTGCAATACCGAGGTTCATCACTTTTTGGAGTCGTTGTCGGGGAGGTGTCAAAGTATGCATTGTTTTCTTCCCTAGTTGATTCATTTCTTTTTACTTTTTTCAAAAACAAAAAAAAAAAAGATTTGCATTAGGCATATTTCATTTCAAAAACAGAAAAGTGCATTGCATTAGTGCTTTCATTCAATCATAAAAAAAAAAAAAAAAAAAAAAAAAAAAAAAAATAATAATAATAATAAATAATAATAATAATTATTCTCCAACACCAACCCACCCCCCCCATTTGATCAAGTGGTGCAGTAAGAGCCACATCACCATTCATTTTTGCAGGTAGAAGAAGAAGAGGTGAAAGAGAATATAGAATAAATGGATGGAGATAATGGCAATGAAGAAGATATTCTTGGATTCCCCATTCAAGATACTAATGTCAATGTGCACATGAAGAACATCCCTCCATATTTTCTTCCAAAATTTCATTGTCTAAGGTTAGAGGATCCAAAATATCTTTGAATTTGAAATCCTTTGTAGATCTTATGGTTAATTACTAAACACTCAAAAAGTTGAGGTTTTTTCCAGCGACATTGAAGGATGGAGCTCTTAAATGGTTCATAAGTTTCGGGATTAATTCAATAAGATCATGGAATGATATGCAAAATATATTTGTAGAAAAATATAAATATCATGATCTTAAAGAAGAAATATTTAGAATGAATCAAAAATAAGATGCAAGCCTTGAGGATCTAATAGAGAGGTTCATGTATAATGTTAAGAGGGGAAAATTACATCATTTGATATCTTACACACTAAAAACCCTCTTACTTAGAACAATTAGGGATGAATGGATTGATCTCCTTGATCTCATGAGTAGAGGTGATGTATACCAATTATCATTTGAAGAAATTTTTGAAACGTGCAAACACATATCAAGAGGAAGGACAAGATTAAGTAAATCAACATCAAGATCGGTAATTCAAGCTAAACTTAAAAATTTGTTTGATGACTTTAAAACATAAATTCTTAGCAATCTAACCAAACAAGTAGAAATGTTAAGAATGCAAGATGAGGAAAAAGAAGATGTTGATATTTGTGTTGCCCATGCATAATCACATGCTATTAAATATAGCCCCTCATTACCAAGGTTGAAGGAAGTTTACTAAGAGGAAAATGAAGCAAGTCAATTTCCAATGCAACTATGTTATGTAGCTCCAAGAGGACCATGGAATCCTATTCAACCTGATATGATGCAAGAGCCTAATTCACAATTTCAAGCTTATGCACATCCATCCCAAAGTAATCGGAACACACCCTTTCCTTGGCAACCTTAGCCATCTCAACACCAAAACCAATCTTGGCAATAAGGTTGGAAATGAACTTATGGGATCAATCCACATATCCTCCATACCCAACTCCATGTTATCCCTACCATTCACCTCCACCACAACCACAACCTCAACCACATCCATCTCAAATATACACTTCCACTCAACTACCTGTACCACTATTTCCAAACCCACACAATGAAGTAGCTCAACCCACTTACAATTTTGAGGTACAACACTTCCAAATATCTCCTCTTGATTTCAATGGTATTCATCTCAGCTTAGGAATAATATTACAAAAAATATATTCTCTTGATGCCATTGAAGGACAACATGCAAAAAAAGAAGATTCAAAAGAGAATACCAAAGAATCATGGGCTGCACTTGATGAAAAGAAGATATCAAAATCGGATATTGAGAAACCTCCCTCATGGTTTCCATCAAATCCTCCACATATTAAAGAGAACAATCAATAAAAAAAAGAATATTTAAAGGTCATGGTAGAAGAAGACATGAAGAATGATCTAGACAAGCAAGCAAACCAAGGGCATCAAAGTTATATTGATGTTTGGTTCCAGAAAATCAACAAGATGGAGCATCACTCTTTTCTTCAACTGTGTTTGATATTTTCAAAGTCAAATCATTTGGTATCTGAAATTCAAGTACATGTCAAATCATATATTGCAAGCCTACAAATCAGTTTATCTGTCATCTTGATGTGCAAATGGCTCCATTGGAAGTATTCCTACACTTGAAAATGATTTTGTTTTTCAAGTAGAGTATGATAGGAAAATAAATAAAAAATGAAAAATAAGAGAAATAATAAAATCTCAGGTGAAAACCTCCTTTGATGCGTCTGAGATTGGTTCATTGGTTGAAAACCTCCATGAGGTGGTCAATGGGTTGGCAAAAAGAGAAAAAAAAAAAATATCCTAGGTGAAAACCTCCTTTGAGGCACCTAGGAACACCTACTAGTTGAAAACCTCATTGAGGTGGCTAGTAGGTCTAGAAGAAAAAAAAGGAAAAAATAAAAAATGTTTGTTGCATGCATCTCTCTAATGAATGCAGGTACTCTCCAACATCTGCAAGAAACAAAAACAAATTGGCACCAAAAAAAGAAAAAAATGGTGAAAATTCTAGTCAAACTTGGACTTTCTCTTGCTTTGCCCAGATGCTCCTGAAGGAACAAGGTCATGCCAATCTATCATCCTAATCTATTTCCAACATCCACCCATCTGATGAGCATCAGTATTGCAACAAGAATGTTGCAACTCCTGGGGCTACCAACTTTACTTTATCAACCCGGGGTTCGTACAAACTCGGAGGAGATAGTGTTGTATACACAAATAGATGTAATGGATCCACTCTTTGTCACTGCTGAGCTGGCGATAGACCACTAGGGTTTCTAAAACCAACCTTCTATTGATTTAGAAGAAGTTTGATTACTAATGGAGAAAGGGGAATTTCACCCTAATTGAGAGAATTGAAATATTATCTACTGCAGTAATGAAAGACTGATTTAAATGCTTAAAAAACACCACCCATCTAGCTATATGTTAAGAGATCTTGCTTAAGAATAATTCTAAGCTAACACATGTGGAACCCTAACTATCCTAAGCATGCAATTTGATCTAATTAAACAATTTATTGCTGTGCATATGAATGAACACAACAACCTTTTCTTTTTGTCCTTTTTGTGAAAACATGAATGCTATTTATTCTTGATTGTATGGCAGGTGGGTGAGGTGTGGAGAGAGGTGGTTGTGAAGGGTCAGATGGATTGAGAGGCAAGAAGGGGTTTTTTCCTATATTTCTTGATGCATTTTTCAGAAATCGGCCTCAAAACAGGCCACTATAGGTCGTCCTACAGGATGTCCTAATGCACCTACGGGATCCCCTGTATTCCTACAAGATCTGGCCGAAAACATAAGGAGTGGTTTAGACAGTGGTATAGGGCTTAGGGAAGGTGAATGATAGAAGGGATAAGGCAAGGAAGTGGCTAGGACTTCCTTAGAACTCAAACCAAAGTTTGTAGGATGGTTGGATTTGCTCAACAAGCATGGCAAGTTGTTCTTATGAAATGATAACTCAGTTTATGGACTTAGTGGATTTTGGCGATTATGGATGGATGAGGTTAGGCTGGGGCTGCTGACATGAGATCTTTCTGCACTATTGAAACTCCTGCAATACACACATCACTGACATTTAACCATAAATCACATCAAGACAAGAAAGATATCCAACAACATAAGAAAATAGAATTTCATCATTCATTTGCCTAGTTCATGCATGGAAATACTTTGCAGCCTATTTTGAAACACCATGAAATCTAATACAAAGCTCGAGATATCAGAAATAACAACTACAACCTATCCTTGAAAACTGAAAGATGCTGGCCTAATTAGTAAAAAACCCTAAATTTCATAAGAAATCAAAATTCTGTCTTTTTGGGGTTGAATGGGAGTTTTTCCTTGAAACCATGGTCCCTGAAGGGAGGAGTGAGGCAAGGTCCACCTGTTATCAACCTTTTTGGTATTCCTTTATCTCTCTAAAGCTACTAATAAAGCTATGCACAAATGGAAGCAAACTAATCAAATTCACTAATACTTGCAATGAAACAATGCCAAAATTAATTCATCAAGTAATCTATGAAGTAACCTAAGCATACAAGTACAGTAAGAGGAAACTCTGCTGCTAGGGTTGGGCCCTAACCCAAGAGCTTCATCCCTCTGATTCAACTCAGTGCTGGATCAAGGAAATGCTCATTTTCATTAACATATCAAAAAATACATAACAATGTTTTGCCACAATCCTTCAACTCGAAAGTACTTAGTTATCTTGCATAAAAAATCTAAATCCTAACGAGACTCTAGGCCTCCTTATTTATACAACTGAAGTTTCCAACAACTTCCTTAAATCTAGGGAGGCTTGGCTCCCAATCTCAAGATGAACTAGTTCCTAACTATCATTGGCTCAACTGCCAATGATCTCCATGACTTGGTAGCCTGCAACTCCGAGCTAGTCTGATTTGATTGAAGGATATTCGAATGAGTGATGATTTAATGAGGAAGACCCATCTCCTATAATCTCTCCTTCTTGTCTCATTCAAGTTCCTCCACCTTAATTAGCCATAATTGCCATAATTTGCTTCCAAAAACCTGCAATCAATGCACATTAGACCACTAGACATAACATCTTATCTTTACTTATCTGATTAAGCAAAATATAATTAAAACATGTAAGGAATTATGAGAAGAGTTGATTTTAGTAAGCTTGGAGGTGTATTAAGATCCATATATTTACCCAATGACAAACCTCATCATCACCCCCATACTGAAAGTGTTGCTCATCCTCTGAGCAACTTAATCTATGTCCATGTCCTTCATTGCTCTAGTGGCTTCCCTAACATCCCATGCTTCTGCTGTAGTCTCATCTTCTTGTGAATAAAATCCTGCCTTCCTCTCTATATCTTCCCACTGCATTCTTTCTTCTTCTTCTTTCCTTCCAACATTCCTAAAAGGAATGGTGGATTAATCCTCAAGCTAATCCAATTGACTTTGAGTCTTTATAGAGTCTGCTTATACATGGGGGTTCTATTTAGTGCCTCTCTCATTCTGTCAGGAGAATGGTATTGTCTGATTTTTAGGCTATAAGGCAAGGTGTTCCATCTCCTTTGTAAAGCTTGCATGCTATCATCTCCTAGAAATCTGAACATGTCTTCAAAGTGTGTGACTGCTTGTTCTTGTGTAGCAAGATACCTAGGTGCAAGCTTGGGATCATTTAAAATGAGGTTGCGGGTGATGATGATAGCCATTGGGTTAGATTGTTCAGCTCTGATCATAAGGGGTTCCATCTCTTCTTTTTCCATTACCTATTTTATCTTTTTAGCTCTTGCCTCCTCATGATTCATCCATGATGCTAAGGCCATCAATTGCAAGTCTCCTAGTTTTGAATTTGGGTCCCACACATTTAAATATGTCAAGGCCAAGTTGTGTAGGTAAAACTCAGATATTTTTTCTCTATCTTCCAAGGTGCTTTGATCATAGAGATCAATGAATTGTTTATAGTCATGGAAGGGCATAATTCCTCTTTGTGTTATAGTTTTGATTTGGAATTGTAGCCATTGTTCCTTAATATACAAGGCATAAGACTTTGTTGGCATCCTGCACTGGATTGCCTCCAAGGATAAACTGGCCATAGTTTCCAACTGGCTTTCCCTTTCTTGTAGTTGTCCCCTTAGCCATGCATTCTCTATTTCTAACTGAGATTTCATCATTGCTTCTCTGTCCCTTATGTTACTCATTTATCTGCCCATCTCCTTCAATTTCTCCTCCATGTGGCCTACATCCTCCACCCCTTTAGATTTGGCAATTTGCATCCACTTTTGTGTCCTTGCCCTCTCTTTTTCAACTTCAAAGAATAGGGAATGGCAAAATTTTGTGGGATTACCCTACCTCCTTCAATGAACCTGTAGTAGGAGTCGAGGTTTGGCTATGGACTAGGTTCTCTCAGTTCTTGGTCTTCTTTCTTTGTTTCTTGTTGAGTGATACCTTCTTGGTCCCTTTTTTGTGTTTCCTGAAGGTTTGACAGAGTTTCCTGTACAATGGCCTCTGCTTCTTGTAGGTCTATCTGTGTCTCTTGTAGGAGACTTTTTCCCTTTGATGAGGCTGACCTTGTGACAAACCTCCTAACATAGGTGATGGGATATTTGGGAGAGGCTTGTTCTGATGATCCTTCTCCTTGATTTTTCTTTAGAGGGGTTTCCTTTTCTTGCTGCTTTGGTGAATCCTCAATGAAAATTAGAATTTTGGTGGGGGTTTGAGGTCTCCCTTGTCTAATCCTAGTGCTATTTCTTGTCCTAAATTATAGTGGGGTTTGTCTTTGCGTCTTTCCCTTTGATTTGATAGGTGTACTTAGGGCAGTAAGAGAAGCTGCTGCCTCTTTCTCTGTGGGCTCTGGAGATACCCTCGGTGATTCTTCTACTTCTCTGCCTTGAGATTTAGACTTTGGCGCATCCTTCTATCATTTTCCCTCTTTTCCATTTTCCTTCTCATTTTCTTCTTTGTCTCCACCTTCCTCTTCTTCTTCTTCCTTTATTTCTTCATTATGCCCATATGTCTCTTCTTTTGTTTCTTCCCCTGTCTCTTCTTCATTCTCCTCATCTATTTCTTCTTCTTTTTCCTCCTCTGTTTCTTCTTCATTTTCCTCCTCTGTTTCTTCTCCCTTCTCACTAGCAGTGGGGCTTTGTCATATTCAAGAGCTTGAATTTCTCCTCTTGCTTGCATGTCTCTGAAGCTTTTCCATGTAATAGGGAGTCTTAGGTTTTGTAGAGCATATTCAAGGATGAGTTTGATCAACCCGTGATGGGCTAGTTGTTGATGTTTTATCTCCTACACTCCGATGCTCATGTCTATCATTGACTATAAAAGGAAATAGGGTATACTCAATCTGTTTTGAGGAGGTGTTTTCTCTCCAAATCTCAGTTATTGGAGGAGTCTGAAGTGGTATCCATACACCACACTGTATCTCCCTTCACATGATATGTCTTTAATGAGGTGGTAACTGAATTCATTCCAAGGGTATGGAATGTTTTCCCTTCTAACCCCATTTTTGCCCTCCATTGGCTCCTCCCCTTCCAAAAATAATCTTTTCTTTGCAAGGATGTTGTTACCCTTGTCTTCTTTTCTCCATGGTAACCCTAAAGGGAGTGTAGTGATTCTCCTTATAACTTCAGGGGTAATTACTACTGATAAGCCTTTCACCACAACAGTGGCATTAGTCCTAGTGAGGGGTATGAGTGAGAGGGAAAATTCTCTGGCCACATCATCATTGTATCCTCTCATCCTCTCAAAGAACCCCATCCATTGGTGCCTTGTGAAAATTTCCACTACAGGAGGATGCTAGTGGATCCTTGTTGTGTTTGTGGGTTCTCTCTTGTTGAAACCTCCTGTCATCTTTCCTTAGTAATTGTGGAGGCTTATGAGGATACAATTTAAGAATTCTGGTAGGTGAGGGAGGTATGAATGTTAACTTTTAGTGACATGCAATACAACTCTCCTATATTGCAATTTCCTTAATCAAATTGAGGATTTTTTTCTTCTTTCAAATGGAAACTATGGAAGTTATAGCTCCCACCTCACTTTTTTACATTCTGGTAAGGATAACCTTTGATTTCTCTTCCCTTAGTTCCCACTGACAGTCCTGTAGGTTGATTCCTCTGTATCCTGTAGGCTTCTTGTAGGTTTCCTGCGCTATAGATGTTGACTGTCTCCTATAGGTGTTGCTTCAGGAAGGCCGAGAGAAACCTCTTCATTCGATGAATTCTAGAAATTGCTTTTTCTCTTTTATTTCCATATATGGATGATCGTGTGGTGTAGTGTGCTGGCTGTCCAAGTATGAGCACCTCCTTCTGGATCGTTGTTCCCACTATCAGTCCATCATTCCACCTCATCTCGTAATCATCTCCCACTGCTTTCCTCTGTAACTTAACCATTTTTGTCTTTATTCCCTCCTTCTCTTGATTTGACTTTTGCCATGTGTGGAGTGGTCTAATTATTTTCTTCTCGTCGACTGGCCGAAGGTGGCCAAGTTAACTAGCCACCTTTACTTATAAAATCAACTCTCACATAATCCTACATTTTTTATCATATCGTACTAACGCAAGAGCATGATTAAGTGTTATGCTCTTAACCTACAAGACGATACTAGAATACCAAATATGCGAAGAAATATACCCAAAACATAGAATAGTGAGAAATAACAGCAAGTATTTTATTATTCAGAAAGCAATGTTCACTTGCCTCTTCGAGGGGGCAACCTCCAATAGAGCAGAGCTCGATT
>APFE031516644.1:30016-44118 GCA_000404065.3 Pinus taeda | reverse complement strand
CCCATTTGCAACTAACTGTGGTCCCGTCATTAAATGTGGGTTAACCACTTACAATTATTAATATGGGCTTTATTGACTTTTTACTTAACTATAACTATGACTCGATCCTATTACATAAATAAGGGGGTTAGGGTGGGACCCTAACATTAAGATGACATACCTGTGGGTAAGATGCTTTGAGGATGATGCATGCTGGAGAGTGATGCCTCTTTGCTGTGTTTTTGCTGCATATTCTTCTGTGTATTTGTCTCTTTTTATGCATGTTTCTTTTGATGTGCAGGTGCTGGAGAGTGACATTGGTGATATTTTTTCTACTGCTAAGCTCTGGAGGAGCTTCTTCATCCCTGGAGTCCTTGTACTAAATATGGCTATAAACTGAGGTTTCCTTGGTGGGATATGCTGCTACAAGATTTCTTACAGGATACCTACAGGATGTCCTGTAGCTTCCTTTCCCTTAAACTTCTATATTTTTTCTCAACTATGAAGCATGAGGGATGTGGAAATGAGTGGAGAAGGGTGAAAGGGAATGGTAGTTAAGAGATGTTGTCTCTAGGTATTGTTCCTCTTTCCCTATTCTCTATCTCTTCTGTTTGTTTTTTTCTTTTTGTAATCTGTATTTTTTTGAATTGATTTCTTTGATGGATGCAGGGGTGACATGGTGATGAAAGGAATGACTATGATATGGTGGAGTAAATGTTATTATTGTTGTTGTTTTCTTTTTTAGACACAGGCTTGTCATCCCCTTGCTCTCGAACTACCTTTATTGAGATTTTTAAGGCCACTGTAATTCCTACAGGGAACTCCTGTAGGTTTACAGGGAATCCTGTAGGATTACATGGAATCCTGTAGAAAGCATAGAGTTTGTGTAAGATGAGTTGGAGAGGTTTATAAGTGGAAGAATAGGTGAATAGTAGAAGATATGAGATGGGTGGATTGAAACATGTCACTTGTAGGTCCTTCTGTCCCTCTCATGTTTTGCTTATCCTCCTCTTGGTAACCTGCAACACAAAATTTCCAATTTTTTTGTATATTTTTTCTCTTTTTTTTTTATTTCTTTTGTAAAACAACTAGTTTGCCTCCAAAGAGGTTTTCATCCTAGTTTCCTGCCCTAGGTGCCTCATAAGAGGTTTTCACCTAGAGATCTTTTTTTTTTCTTCTTCTTTTTTTAAAACACCCTTCGGTCGCCTCAAGAGGTTTTCAACCCAACAGTGGGACTCAGGTGCCTCATGGAGGTTTTCACCTTATTATTATTATTTTTTTCTAGGGACTTGGTGGGATGGAAGCTGAGACTTGCTCTACCACCATCACTGTCTTGCTGATGTTATTGATGAATTCTTGCTTTGACAAGGGCTTCTTGTAGATCTTTAATCTATACCCATTGACAAGCAAAGGGATAGCGATGTTGGCTACCATTAATGTATTGAGTGAAGGAATCTCGCATTCGATCGGCAATGTTGCTTCTAGACCATAGACTAGCTAGAATAGTGTGAAACTAGTCGCGTCTTTGGTCAAGGTTCAGTAAGCACACAGAGTTGAAAAGAGCATGAGATGCCAATTTGACTTGTGCATCCCAATAGTACGCTAAAGCATTGTAACCAAAACCTTGTTCACGGATTCAACTTGGCCATTGGCCTTAGGGTAATATGGGGTCGAGCCATCGTGGTGCAAGCCCAATGCGGATGTCAGCTCAACCATCATGTAATCTCTAAAATGGAGCCATGGTCTGTGACAATGGCTTGAGGTACCCCGAATCTAGAAATAACATGGTTGAAAAGGAATTGAGTCGTCGTCTTACCATCTACAGAGTATGTAGGCATCACTTCGGCCCATTTGGTGAAATAATCCACAGCAACGATAATATAGCCATGCCCCCCAGTTGAACAAGGGTTACATATCATATAATCGATGCCCCATTTGGCAAAAGGACCAACGGTAACGACGGGGTGAAGGTGAGTGGGTGGAGCACACATCTTACGTTGGTAAATTTGGCATTCATGGCACTTGCGAACAGCAAGGATGCAGTCCTTAAAAATGGACGGCCAGAAATAACCAGCGCGAAGGATTTTTTGAGTGGTAGCGTAGCCAGACATATGACCACCACATGCCCTAGAGTGGTAGTCATTGAGAACTCTTGTAGCTTCCTTGATCATAAGACATCGATGAAGAACTGAATCGACACTGACACGGTATAAAGTATCGCTAATAATACGGTAGGGTTGGGAGTGATGCTGAATCCTTTAGCGATCATCCTTAGTCAACGCGGACTGAAATGTGGACATCTAGAGATACATGATGATATCACCGTACCTCGGATCAAGGGTGCTAATCAGGAAGAGAGTCTCGTCTGGGAGGTGTTCATCTGCATCAGTAGGGAGAGACTTAAAAGGAAGGGAACAAATCAATTCGGAGAAAACGAGTGACTTCTTAGATTTGGTAGTAGTAAATACCAAATCAAATTCTTGTAGGATGACAATCCATTTAGAATATTTTTACCCCAGCAACTGACGAGTCAGAATGTAGGTCATGGGGTTGCATTCGGAAATCACCGTAGTCATGCGCAAGAGGATGTAGTTCCGAAATCGTTGAACAACTTGGACGGTAGCCAAAGCCAACTTCTCGACATGGGCATAACACGTTTCAGTGTCGAGGAGATTATGACTAAGGTAGTAGATGGCATATTTGTTGCATTCATCGTCGTCTTGGACCAAGACCATAGCAATGATGTTAAGGGTTGTAGCTAGGTAAAGGAAGTAATCTCAATAATAATCTGGGGGATGCAACAGAGGAGCATTTACGAGGACCACCTTGAGATCATCGAAGAATTTTTGGGATACCTCATCCCATACGAAGGGCATTCCTTGTTTTAGTAACCAAGTAAATCTTGTAGCTAGCCCAACATAATTGGGTATAAAACGAAGGAGAAAATTTACCTTTCCTTGCAGGCTCTAAAGTTGGTGCAATGAAGATGGAGGGGGTAAATTTACAATGGCCTTGACTTTCAGCAGATCAAAGCGAATACCATCCTTGGAAACGGTGAAACCAAGGATTCATCCGGATTCTATGCAGAAAACACATTTATGCGGGTTTAACCAAATGTTGTAGTGTCTACAACATAGAAAAATCTGTTGAAGATGCTCAGGTTGATCTTGGCGCTTACGAGAATGAGCGGGAAGGTCATCCAAGTAAGGTTGGACAATGTTGCGAATATCATGAAACGCATAGGACATTGCCCGCTGAAATGTAGCCCCAACATTTTTGAGGCCAAAAGGGAGCTTTTTATATGTGAACATACCCCATGGACAGATAAAAGATGTCTTTTCTTGATCGGTCAGTGTGATGTTGATCTGGTTATAACCAGAAAAACCGTCCATAAAGGAAAATATCTTCCTCTCGGAACATTCATCAATGATTCGATCAATGAAGGGAGTAAGGTAGTTGTCTTTAGGACAAGCATGATTAAGATCTCGATAATCAATGCAAATGCGGATCGTGCCTTGTATTTTTAGTCACTGGGGCAATATTTGAAACCCAATCTATAAGAGGGATGGGATAGATGAACCCAACTTTGAGAATTTTTTCAACTTCACCCTTGATAGCGGCGGCCTTCCTAGGGTGCACTGGGCGGAGCCGTTGGCGAACAGGCTTCGCGTGCAGATAAGTTGCTATTTCGTGCACAACAATGCTAGGATCAATGCCAGGCATTTCTTCGTAGGACCACGCAAGCACATCACAGAATTCTTGAAATAAACGAGTATAAGTCTTGATCTCATCTGGAGAACAAGATACCCCAATATGAACATGTTCAACGATACTAGGTTTGATAGAAATATCAATCGACATCGTTTGGGTAATATTAGCCCAATTTCCTTCCGACCATACTTCGTGAGTTATGATCAGTGGCAAAAGCGGGAGGGAAGAAAATAGAGAAGAGGACTCTTCGGAAGCAGTAGACACGACCGCCGGACAAGGTAGGAGCAAGGAAC
Source organism: Pinus taeda (assembly GCA_000404065.3). Classification (NCBI taxonomy): domain Eukaryota; kingdom Viridiplantae; phylum Streptophyta; class Pinopsida; order Pinales; family Pinaceae; genus Pinus; species Pinus taeda. The sequence continues at coordinate 40,135 of APFE031516644.1, read as the reverse complement.
GATGATGAGTATCGGTCCAAGGTGGTTCATCGAGAGACATGACTTCCATGATACCTTCATCAGCAAGGAAGGTATCGGCTAAGGGATTAAGTGATTCCAAAGTGCCAAGCCATGGGGATTGAGAGTATGTATCGAGAGAAGTCTTCGAAATAAAAGAATCAAAGGATGCGGAACTTGAAGCCGAAACAATTTCCACGTAATTGATTTCGGCATGACTAAGCGGCATAACCTCGCCCCAGGTATCAACAAGATCTGGTGAAGGTATGACCCAAGGATCAGATTTGACCTAGATCATATTGACAGAGGCAACATGAGGAGGTGGGAGCGGAAAAATTCCCATTAAGGCAAAATCTTTGAAAAGACCCACCCCCACACTCTCATAGGGAGCACTAGTGTGCTTGACATACAGAACATTGCCATTCAAAGAGGAAGAGGCAAAGAAAGATAGCTAGTCAACAATGACAATCTTCCCTTGATGGGGAAAACAAATCACACGGAATAGGGAGGAGACTACAACATGCATAGCATGGGTCCAGATCCGACTGAGTAGAAGATTGTAATTGAGATTGGCGTCAACAATCTCTACCTCGAATTGCACTGTCTTTCCTTCCAAAGTAATGGCAAGGTTAGGTAAGACACCGAAGGGTCCCGAATCGCACCCATCGAAAGCTTCCAAAGTGTTCGGGGATTGGTTCAAAGCAGGGGAACCAATGGCCTTCCAGCATGCAGTTGACATGATGCAGGTGGAAGCACCTTCGTCGATGATGGTCTAGTGGATGGTATTGTCATTAATGATTACCTGAATGAGAAAGGCAATCTGATGAGGGAGGCGCGGAATATGGTTCTCTATATCAAAACATATCAAATTGGAACCCTGAGCAAAAGAAACTTAGGCATAGGCCACTCAGTGAGCCCAAGAAACCCCACGGAAACTGTGGCAAAAAAAGTTGGTTAGACCACAAACAAAATGCAACATCTATGATAACAACAACCATGATAAACTTGGTTAAAATGTCTTAAAACCACCACGAACCTACACCTGCAAACACCCACCGCCACTACAGCACAAAAATGAGACATGAAACTAGGAAAAATGACAAACATGAAGCAGTCGCACCCCAACCCCCTCAACTCCCCTCATAACAAGGCAGTAGTAGTAAAAAGAGAGGCTCAAAACTAGGAAAAAAACGACGACAAAGGGGTCGCCACTCCCCAACCCCCTCAACTTCCTTCACAACAAAGCATAATAGAAATGTCGATGGTTGCGAAAAACGACCAGGCAACATGCAAAGAATCATGGTGGCGATGAACCATAGCAGTTGCGGCGACGTCCAAACTAGAGCAAGAGAGATCAGATGGTAGCGTCAACAAAGGTTCCTGTTGTCAAGCCCCCTCCATTAAACTTAAAACTAGCAATTGCCCCTAAAAGTGCAAAGATACACAGAAGGAAAAGAAGATTTGGGAATATCATCTTGAATTGCCCCTAAAGGTGCAAAGATACACCGAAGGAAAGGAAGATTTCAGAATATTATTTTGAAACACTCAATCACTAAATACAAAGTCTCTTATTTCTAATAGAATAAATAGTAGATAAAGATTATTTGATTTTTTTTGTTTGAGAAACTCACTTTCTACTTTAATAGTTGCTGGATTTGACAAAGTAATTTCATTTTTTCCATTCATTAAACTTTTTCACTGAAAACTGGATATTTCTTTGTCTTTGAACTCTTCCAGTTTGATAGTTCCACTTTTGTTGATAGGAGAAGCAAAATGTCAAATCCCCTTGTATTATCCAAGTTTGATAGTTCCACTTTTGTTAATAGGAAAAGCAAAATGCCAAATTCCCTGAAGATTAAGACTAGAGTCTGAGAAAAGACACTCAAAGGCACTATGCCACGTTAAACTAGTGAAATCTTAGGATGTTATAGCTAATTACAATTCTAAGTTACATCATTAGATATTTGTGCATAAATAACAAATTTACCATTTTGTTAATAAACCATGTATCCTTAACATTAACTAGAAATTCATTGAAATCATAGGATATAAAATAGCTTGCAAACCTTGAGTTTGACAACAAAGTTAGCAATTGTTTAATCAGAGTTTTAGCCAGTCGTGGTTTTCCCATGCTGGTGTTGTGGTTACATTTGACATTACAAAAAGTAAGGGTCAAAATAGGGGATGTTACAACCTTGGCTATAGAGTGACCAACTATTGAGAATGTTGGAGCAGTAATGTCTTTTACTGCGTGGAAAGTCTCAGATCTACATATAATTGGTGATATTCAACAAAAAAATTAAGTGTTTAGTTATGCTTATATATGTATTTACTCTATTATATATATGTGTATGTGTGTGTGTTTCATGTATTTATGTGCTAAGCATAATATTATTATTGTTCTAGTCGTGTTACATGCTACATTATATAGTAACATGTGTTTGGAATGTATAATAGCATGGTAAAGGGGTATCTTAATGGCATAATTAGACTTGGTTGAGTGACTAAGATAAATTATAAAATTGGTATTAAAGAAATGACAAGTTATATGAGACCAATGATATTACATTTTTGAAATTCAAATTTATAGCTTATGGTTATAAATTAGATATTATTAATTATATATAATTATATCTCTAATTAATTAAAAATTATTATAATTATTAAAATAAAAACCATTTGCTATAGTGCTTTTTCTTGTAGGAATATTGCAAGTTTTATATGTTCTAAGAAGGAGGAGGAAGAGTAGCTCTTATATTTTATACATCTCCCTTGGTTAGCTCTTTAGCGTGTTTTAATACCAATTTGTGTAGCATTTTTTACAGTTGAATATTAAAATATATGACAAAGTTCAAAAGAACTTTGTCTTCAGATTTGACTCAAACCTGGTTGTAATAAGGCTAGTTACTGGGTTTTAATTGCAGAGTTTTTCTAATAAATCAATAGTGAAAATTTAAATTTTTATTACCTTTTGGATGAAAGTGGTTGATTTTAAAATATTAATAATTTATTTTTAATATAAAGCTTAAATATCAAAATAGTATATAAGATTTTTTTGTTTGGGAAATAAGTTATTTAGCCAAACTAAATATCAAATTGGTGTTTGAGATCTTTGTTTGTGGAACAAGAATTTCACAGAGCCAAACACCAAATTAATATATAAAATTCTATCTATGTAACAAGAAAAACAATATCTCCACTTTATAAAGTGATTTTATTATTAAAATCTTTAAAGATCTAAATTATACCCACTCAAATCCTTATCAATTCCAATGTTAGAAGTGATTTTAACCATTTCAGCTGCTCAAACTGTTATTGGTTCCAATATCGTGGTGTTGTATATTAAAGGAGGACATCTGTTTTCATTGTGAACATCCTACCGGTATGCAAAATACATTCACTGTGTTGTGTGTCAAAAATGGCGGTTTCATATAACAAATTTTTTTAACAGGTGTGGCCAAGATTGAGATGGCAACAGGTGTATGTGATTGTCTAGCTCTGAATCGAAGTGTGTGGTCATCTTGGATCGATGATTTCCGGTTATGTAAATAAAGACAACAATGGAGAAATGTGTGTATCAGAATATGATTTAGAAAAGAACAGTTTGAGGCGATCTCACGACTATAAACAAGTCAACTACTACCCATAAATTATTCAAAGGTATCGAGTATTACATATACCAGTCAGCTTCAATGCTGTTGCTCTTTAGCTGTAAAAATATATTTGGGTTTGATACTGACAAATTGAGTGACTTGGCCTTCCCACGCCAGTGATGGACTTGGGTATGGATTGATGGACTTGGGTTCGCGTTTATACTGACAAATTGAGTGACTTGGCCTTCCCACGCCATTGCATTGACTTGAATGACTCCACAGGAGACCAATTCTTGAGTTCTTTATTTACAAAATTCAAAGCTACAGTAGGTAGTCTTTATTCAGAGAGACGGTTCCCGTGCTCGAATTCAGGATTTGGGAATTGAAAAGACGATATTGTGGTTGAGAGTATCAACCCTGATTGGGAATTGTTTTAAACTGCTGAAATCTCCTTTTTAAGGTTGTGGTGAATTTAGAAGCAATTACCAGTCCTCTGAGAAGAATATGGCAGGAGCTGACAGTGGCAATGATCGTTCTCTAGAGCAAACTCCTACTTGGGCAGTAGCAGTTGTTTGTTTGGCATTTGTGGCCATCTCTTTACTTCTTGAACATGGTATTCATTATGCTAGCAATGTAAGGTTTTGCTTAGATTTCAACTGTGCACTTTTTGGTTTAGTTGAATTGATCTTACTTCGATTCAGTTCTGCATTCAGTTTGTTTTGACTGGTAGAAATCTGATAAATTTTGGCTTCTGAAATCACCAACAAAACACTCTTTTAAAACCCAATATGAATGGCTCATATTCCATATGTCATCAGTGATTAGAAGTAGAATTATTGCTTTGGTTATTGCAGGAAAGGGATGCTGATAGAGGAAGACATGATAAACAAATCTGCAGGATTACAAGTTTTGAATTTTGCTTGCATCTGTACTAATAAAGCCCTTTTCTGTCATTATATTTACAGTGGCTCTCCAGAAGAAATAAAAAGGCTCTATATGAAGCGCTTGAAAAATTGAAAGCAGGTAATGGACATTGGATACTCGAAACCACTCATATCCACCATGTTGCTTCTTGTATTCTATCCCCCAAATACTCTGAAACTAATTTGAACAACAAATTTATACTGTTTTAGATAGAACCTCCTTCTAAAATGGTTACATGGGTTGAACTTGACAATATCTGTTTTATGTATTTAACTGATCTGCTTAGATTGCATTGGTAGCTTGTTTTGGATTTTCTGAATTGAATTTCAGCCTTTAATTTCAGGCAACTACACTGATTTCTTTTAGCACCTGCTGGCTAGAATTTCTGAATATGTCCTCTGAGCAAATATTTTTGAAAATCGTCCTTTTGGGTTGCAGAGTTGATGCTTCTGGGTTTCATATCGCTTCTACTGACAGTTGGACAGAAGCCCATTTCTATGATTTGTATACCCAAAAAAATAGCTTATATTATGCTTCCATGCAAGAAGGAAATTGATTCTAGCGATATAAAGGTGGAAGGGGATAATGACCAAGAAAAAGAGCGCATGCAAAAAATTCTATGGGAATCAATGTCTACTGAACAGGAGGTCCCATGGAGACGCGTCTTAGCTGCTTCTGAGGGTAGCCAACATTGTAGCTCCGCACATGTAAAGGCCAAACCCTTCTCTTAGTCTTAATGAGCATGGTTTCTTTATCCAGGTCCTATGATTCTTTGATTGATTTTCCTGCCAATATCGAGTTGATTTAGACCAGCTTGAAATTAGCTTCCCATACAAATTTCAAATATTTATTTTATGTTGGATTTTGCTTGATAACTCTGCTGCTTTGTATTCAGGGTAAGTATCCTCTGGTTTCCCAAAGCGGCATGCATCAACTCCACATCTTCATCTTTATGCTGGCAGTTCTCCATGTGTTATATAGTATCTTAACTGTGGCACTGGCAAGAGCAAAGGTAGGTGGAAGGGGAGATCAATTATTTTGTACAATAATGTTCATTTAAATTCTGCCTTGGGTTTTACTGTTTTGACCTCTGCATGCATTTATATCCTCTGTTAATACTGAGATCTACAAGTCCTCTTGATGCCTAGATGAGGCGTTGGAAAGAATGGGAAAGGGAATCACAAACTCTGGATTATGAGTTTTCAAATGGTGAGTTGATGTTCTTCTATTTCTTCTCCCTTAACTGGGTTGCTATGAATCTTATTTACTCCACTCTCTGGAGACTCTTTAAGTTGAAAAGTAATAACTGGTTGGCAACTTGCAAATTTTAATTGGGAATAGGCTGATTCGTCAATGGATCTTAGTTCAAGTAGTTTGGTAAACAGTTTGTTTCCCACTATGTGGGTTCAAGTCTCTAACGACATGTTGTAAGTTGTAACTGGCCCATTTATAGTATTTATGAAATAGTTGTAACTGGTTTAATAGTGATAGCTGATCTTTCAAGTTACTGATTCTCCAAAAAAATCTTGTTCCAGTTAAAAAAATATATTATAAGCCAATTGAGTAATGTTTTTAAATATAAAAGATTGAAAGGACACAGAATGAATCTTTTGGGTTGGGTAGCTTTTTGAGCGTGTTAAGAAAACTGTATATTGAGGCAATTGCTTGCTTTATTGGTCCAAGCAGATCCTGCAAGATTCAGATTAACCCAAGAAACCTCATTTGTAAAGCGTCATATGCCTTTATCAAGCCGAATACCGATTCTTAAATGGATGGTAAGTATTTCATACTTGCAAATGATCTATGGATATATCTGAGTTTGACCTTTGCATATGATCTATGGATATATCTGAGTTTGACCTTTGCATGTTAACGGAGAAATATCCAGTTCTGGTTTAACATTAATTTTCCTTGGATTTGCAGGTATGCTTCTTTCGACAATTCTTTTGGTCAGTAACAAACGTTGATTACCTGACCTTGCGCCATGGCTTCATTGTTGTAAGTCTTGATAAATTTAGATCATCTTTTCCATTTCATCTTTGTTATATCAGCACCCATATCATTTGTGTAAGGAATCTGATTAGTACTATAATTTTATTTATTTATTGGAACTGTATAGGCTCACTTGACCCCAAATAGCAAGTTTGATTTTCATAAATATATCAAGAGGTCATTGGATGATGACTTCAAGAGGGTGGTTGGAATCAGGTTAGTAAATATTTCCCTGTTCACAAAAGCTTTGGTCTTCAGAAATAATATTAAGTTTACTTCTTGGGCCTTGCTATGTCAACTTCTTGCAATGTTTTGAAAATTCCCTTGAATTTTACCTAAACAGAGGCCTTTTGATGCATTATCTGCAGTCCTTCCTTATGGGCTTTTGCTGTAATTTTTTTGCTTCTTAATGTGTATGGTAAGTCTTCAAGACACATCTCTCCCGCCAAAGACATAATTTTGCATATTCATAAAGCAGTTTTCGCTTTTGTTCCATTAATATTTTCTTTTGGATTGGATGTGTTTCTCTGAGCAGGATGGTATGCGTACTTTTGGCTCTCTTTTGTTCCCTTAGCTGTAAGTAAACAGAAGTCTTAGACTAATAGGATTGTCTTATTGATGATGTGAGTTACTAGTTACTAACCTGGAAAGTTTTTTGATTGAATTCTTTGGGCTTATTGCCATTCGATCTTGAAAATGTGCAGACGGTTTTGTTAGTCGGCACAAAGCTACAAGTTATAATTACAGAAATGGCCTTAAAAATTCAAGAGAGACATGCTGTAGTTCAAGGAACTCCCATAGTGCAGCCAACAGATAAACTTTTTTGGTTCAGTCGTCCTAAACTCGTTCTTTTCTTGATCCATTTCACTCTGTTCCAGGTATCAAAATGCTTTTCACACCAATGCCTCATTCACAAATTCTATTTCAATGCCAATGCTTTGATGGTTAGCAAACTTACCTTATGTTCTGCAGAACGCTTTCCAGCTTGCTTTCTTCTTGTGGATATGGGTAAGCACTATGTTCATTTAGTAAAGAATGAACTTTTGCATGTAGAATCATTGGATTTACTATTATAACAATGGTAACATATTGCAGTGCTAAGTGTTTTAAATCAATTTTAGTTTACACAGCTAAAAAGTTTCAATTCTGATCACTCTGTGCACCTTATTTAAATTTGACTTCATTCTTGCAGTACGAATTTGGCCTGAGATCTTGTTTTCATGAGAGGTTTACTTTCATCATAGTAAGAATTATCACAGGGTAAGTATGCAACATATAGACTAGTGTGCTAATTTATATTTTTTTGGGTACATGTAAAGGACATTCTAACTTCCAAGCAAACTTCATCATTTTAACTGTTTGTTTTTTATTTATTTAATATCATTATCTCTTTTTTGCCTTAGCACTAGTTGATTGTTTTGCAGCTTTAATATGTGTAAGGAGAATATTGAGAGTGACCTTATTACGCATCTGATAAGGATTACCTTGGGTTGCTTGTGTTTGTGTCTAGGGTTGCTGTGCAGTTTCTATGTAGTTACATCACACTTCCACTTTATGCCCTTGTGACACAGGTCAGTCTACTCTATGTTCATTGAAAATACAATCAGTTTAGGTGTTTGACAGGATCAATTGAACTTGAGAAAATGCTGGCTTATATAATTACAAAAAGGGAGAGATACATCGTCCAAGTTTTCACTTAGTGTATTCCCCTGGTTTATTTTGTACAGAAATAGATTAATCAAACCCTACATTGTGATATTAAATATTTTACTTTGTACTAATAAAATTAGAGATAAGGTGTCACTTGATAATGCGTTAACACAGTTGTTTAATAAGACCACTTTTGATTTTTTTTTGGTTGATTTTGCCCAAAATCTGAGTAGAAATTGTTAAAACCATAGTTTCTGATTAAAAATAGGGGAAATTTTAGCTTTAAATTGTTGAATTTGCACAATCCAAATGTTTAAAGGATTTTTCAGGGCAGTGAATCCATTTTTGTACTCAAAAATACAATTTAAACAATGAAACATTGTCAGATTTCGGTGAAACAGTTAAAAAATCACCTCATTAAAAAATAGTTAAACTCATAGTAGACAAATTTATCAGGAGATAGAAAACAGTGGAGTTTAATTTTTTTTTCTACAACAGTTATCTCTCTATTGAAAGATTGAGACCTTCAGGTAAAGCCTCAGAGGATTTTCGAATGAAAAGTATGACCACTCAAAAATATGCTTCCTTTGTTTGTTAAATTAATTTTTTTTTGCAGTCTGGAGCCTTCCAGAAAAGCAGAGAAATAGAGATGATGATTTTTCTTTAAATCACTTTAATTTTATTTCTGGATATAATCTTGTTTGTTGATAGATAGAGAACATCCATTTTACCCTGTTTGTTGATAGATAGAGAACATCCATTTTGGAAGCAAATTTTGTTTTTCCACTATGTACAAATGTTTTAGTGAACTTTTGGATTGTTCAAAAACACTTTGTTCTGGTTAAATATCATGTATAAAGGAATGTGCTCTTAAAATATGATGGGATATTTTTATGCAGATGGGATCTCACATGAAGAAGGCAATATTTGAAGAACAGACAGCCAATGCTTTGAACAGATGGCAGCAAAATGCTAAGAAAAAAACAAAACGAGATAAAAAGTCAAAGCATTCTTCCGCTGGTTTCACAAGCAGCTCAACCGTGTTTTCAGGATTTCAAAGTGGAGAAACAACTCCAATCCATGGATCTTCTCCATTGCATTTGCTCCGAAAATACAAAACAGCAGGAGACATGGAAACTGCAGATGCCTCTGAGAGATATGACCACTCAGAATCCAACGCATCAGATTCGGAAATTGATGCATCTTCTTCTTATCCTCCGCAGCATAATCAACCTGTTTTGGTTACCGGGGCCCCTGAGGATATAGAGACTACAGAATATCCCAGTTCAAAAGATGCACACACAAATGATGACAAATTTCCCTTTCCCAGAATATAAATGTTCCATCCACATCATAAAAAAGCCTGGCTCAAAGCCAATTTATATCTAAATTTGACTTATCTTCCATGGTAAAGTTTATCTTCATTTAAGCAGCAGAGAGAAGTGGCCCCATAACAAACAGGGAACCAAAAAGGCATTTGCACATTCTACCTACATTTCGTTTCATTGAAAAAATAGCTTTCACTAAAATCAACTGTTCAAATATTTTTAAAAGAGGAGCCACTTGCTTCTTCTCCTCTCCATTCTGTCAAATTCAGCTAGCACCAGTGCCATGATGGAAAGCCTTACCATCGCACTGTATGGGAAAGTATTGGGAAAGACAACACAGCAGGCCCTGCCACTGATGAAGCAGAATGACATATTTCTTAGACTTGCTCTTACCATCACGGGATTTGAAAAGTCTCTGGAGCGTCAATCTGGTAATGGGGTCAGCAGCGGAATATACCAGGACTCAGGAATTATATAGGTTGTGAAAACTAAATCTAGTTTGGATGCTTTTAACAATTAATTTGCATTCTTAGTTTTTCTTGATAAGATTTGAACATTATCAAATACTTTGATGGGAATCAAATTTATATAATTAAATTAATTTATATTTTATAAATTAAATTAATAATTAATTA